>APFE030924145.1:0-11767 GCA_000404065.3 Pinus taeda | reverse complement strand
CCTCATTTTCGCACAAACCCTAGTTTCTAGCTACAACCTGGCAATTTTCTAGGTTGGGCTTGTGTTTTGCCCTTTTGGACCCCTTCCCCTCACTCAATTTCTGAGATTCCACTTTCCCCTTCTTCCTAACATCCCTCCCTACTTCCAAAAATTTCCCCAAGAATTTAGAAGCCCCTTCTCCCCTTCATTTCACTTCATTTCGACAAAATTCCTTGTTTCACACATCGGGATAAGTTTCACTCAAATGTTGTTTCAGAGCAATAAAAGATGAATTTGAGAAAAATGAGAGATTTTTTTGTCCAAAAGATGCCAAAGAAGAAAAACCTCATTCACTTTTTGCACAGGTGTCATGGTTTTAGAGAAATGTCAAAATTACAATCGCTAGATCCAAGGAGGTTGGCCAAGGCACTAAAACAGAGAAAGAGGCACGATCCCCTCCATATCTTGGCTGAGGCTTCCTTGAAGGAGCATGACACTAAATAGCCTAGCCACAACACAAATCCCAAGAAATTTTGAGCATTTTGGGTAAATTTTGAATTTTTCAGGCAATTTGCAGGTTTTCTCCATTAACGGGTCTCACCCCCGATGAGACCCTCTTTCCCTGCAACTCCATTTTACAAAAACTCAGCATTTCTGGATTTGTCATGGAAATTTACACTTGCTCAGCCATTACTAAGAAATTTCATCAAGTTTTGGGCCTCAAGAAAGTCAAAAAACATGCAAAAAATGACTTTCTGCCACATTTTTGACACACATAAAGCAGTCTTGGGAGATTGCAATTTTGGAGGGGCAAATGACCACCAAATTCAGAAATTCCACTTGGGTTGGAAAGTAGACATCTTTCCAAAAAGCCCACTTTTTCCTCATTTGGACACCTAGAAGTACCTCAAAATCAGTTCCAAAGCAGCGCGACCCGTTAGGCAGAGGTACGCGACCTGTTGGACAGTTTTCACAAGAAATTCATCTACGGCTCAGGAATTCGCCCAGCTTTGACCAGTTTTGACTTGAGATGGGATTTTTCACCCTATTTAATGTAATTAATGTATTTTCATGTTGACATGACACTTATTTACCTTTTCTAGAAGATTCATGCATGAAATAGCAAACATTTAATGAATGGATTGCTTTCCTAGAATATAGAGGCAAGTTGTTTAGACTGCCTAGTTTTTAGTGCTAAGTTTAGAAGTGGTTGAAACAGCTCCTAGGATAGTGAACTCGACCCATGGAGGCAGGGAAAGAGGTTAGATGATCTATATTATGTACTTTCTTGTTCATTTTCAGGGTTGGAATCTTGAGGGAGAAGCTATCATTGATTATTTCATTGTATCTCTGCAATTTTTGGCTAAGGAAGACCAGGGTTTTGCAGTCCTTTTTGGGATTCTTGTGGTTACATGTATTGATGGTGTGTTTCTCTATGTACCTGTAAGTCTATTATGTGAATCATTTCCTTTCTTTTCCTTCTGCACATTAAGCAAACGAAGTTTTAAAGTAAGAATTCATGACTGTCATGCTCTACTTTTAAATTTGTTTAATTTCAATGTTTTCTACCTTTTAAGGAGAATTAAAAGTTATTGTTTGCTCTCCTTAACTCCTCACCTGTCATTCCTAATCATCCACCTCAATCAAAGGCATCAATATTGTCTCCTATCTCGCCCCAAAGAACCCCCTGCAGAAACTGTGTCCAATCCCTGCACCCAAAATTGCCATCCCCTCAATTTGCCACCAAAAACCCTAAAAACCCCAAATCAACCCTTTTTGATCAGTTTACTAGCCTAAAATCAGTGTTACCCTATTGGTCATCTCATCCATTGAAGATTTTACTGAGATTGACCGGAGAGAGCCTTCTCCTGCCCCGTAGGGCTAGCTACGAGGCTAAATGGCTTGATGTTGCCTTTAGGTTTTCCTTTTTCAGCCTGAGGTGAAATTTCAAGCGCTAACAATCTTCAATAGAGAAAAATAAATGGGTCAACACGATTTTTGGGTTGATTATGGGATCATATATAAGAAGGGTAAAAAGAGTGTTGTGGCCAACGTTTTATCTAGACATTTTGAGGAGGATGGGTCACTATCGAGAATAGGTTGGATCAAGGAAGCCCACAGTGGATGGCTAGTGAACAATACTTAGAGGTAGCTCTTCTAGCAAATTTAGATAGATCTCAACCCACCTAAAAATTTATTCAGTATAAAGGTCACTTTATTCTCGAAAAAAGGCTCGAACCTAAAGTAATGAATCATAGAAGATATACACTCACCATATATGGTAGTAACATATAATGCAGTATAAAGGTCACTTTATTCTCGAAAAAAGGCTCGAACCTAAAGTAATGAATCATAGAAGATATACACTCACCATTAATATCAAGTCACTTTAGTTTCCATAAAACTTGTGAAAGAATCAAGCATTGATCTTTTGGGAAGGCATGAAAATGGATATGTAGGATTTCATAACAACCTTTGAAGCTTGCCAAAGAAACAAGGGAGAGACAATGAAGATGTCAAGGGAAACCTTTAATAATCCCCAACACAAATCTAAATGGATGTTTTAATGGATTTTATCATGGGACTATCAAAAGAGGGAAACAAATAACTCATCACAGTGGCAGTTTATGGTGTTTCAAAAGCTACTCATTTTGTTGCCCTAGCTCGTCCTTTCACTTCTTCCCTATTTATTAAGGCCTTCATGGATTAGATATTTAAACCACGTGGTATGCCCACTTCCTTTATCTTGAATCAAGACCCCACATCCACTAGTAAATTTTAGTGGGAACTATTTAAGCTTCAATGTAGACAATTGAATATGGAAATTATACATCATCCTCAAACTGATTGTCAAACAAAATTTTTCAATAGGTGCCTAGAAATCTACTTCAGATGCTACACTTCTAAAATGCTTACTCGTGTTAAATGGTGGTGTGGTACCTCTTATAATGGAGCTACGAAAATGTCACCATATGTTGTTGCTTATGGACAAAAATACCTAATAGTGGCATCCTATATACCAAGAAAATCCAAGGTTCGTGCAACAAAAATAACATTTCACATTTGACAGGCCATGATTTGTATCCTGAAGGAAAACCTAGTTATAGGACAAAATTAATTGAAACAATAAGTTGATTAACATAGACCAAAACATTCTCTTGTTGAAGAAGATCAAGTGTCCCTTCACCTTTGGCCTTATAAATAGACATCAACCAATGATAAAGTTCTCTATAAGCTAGTGGCTAAGTTCAATGGTCCATATTAGATCACACAACACGTTGGTCAAGTCGCATACAAGTTAGTTCTCTTATCCCTCTCCAAGATTCATTCAATATTTCATGTGTATTTTTTGAAGAATGTTGAGTAGTCAAGTAATAAAGTGCAAATCAACCTTCCATATTTTGATGGAAAAGGTTCAATTTAGATCCAACCAAAAGCAATATTGGATACCAGAGAGCATTAATTGTGTTGGCACATGATAGGAAAGTATTGATCTATGGAAATATATGCAACTAGAACATGCTACATGGGAACCAACAACAGTTCTACAACGATTTGTTCTCTTACAACCTTGAGAATAATGTTACTTGTGAAGGGGTAAGGCATGCTAGGTCCTACCTCGACTCTCATATTCAAATACTTTACTAATGAGTGAGAGCCAACTTCATTGAATAACACCCATATAATAGTTAGTTAATAGTCACTTATTGTAAAATGGGTCCTCTTTTTTATCAAGGCCCAAATTAGTTAGTGGGCCCATAGGCAGTTAACATTATCTATGGATAGTTATATATTGAGTACAAGGCCATGTCATGTTTAGTCGAGAATTATGATTGTGTTTAGAGCATTTCTTTTGGAGGTTTCCCACTTGAAGAGGCAACTCAACATATCTCTCTATTTGTTATTATCTATGAGATATTTGTTAGGGTTTAACTCTATTTTATTGTATTATTGGGTTTTGCACAATATTTTATGTGCATTCTCCAAAGTTTTGGAGTTAATTACACTATAATCCATTAAGAACTGGCTCGATAAAGAGTTGGGAAAATATGAGAACGTTGAAGATAGAAAGATACAAGATTGAACCTTCTTAAAGGCATGTGAGGAAAGATGGGACAACTAGATTCTATTGACATTCAATTTCAAGAAAAAGTGAGTAATACACCATGAAAACATATTCTAAGCAAAGTTTGACCTTCAAGCTATAAAAGAGATACAACACATAACGCTCCTCAAAAAGTCAACAATATTCATGTCTTTCATTGCCTACTTGAATAATGACCTTGTAACAACCTTGGTGAAAAAGTTCATGTAATAAAAGTTAATAAAGGCAAAAATAAGACCACGGGTAAGGGACATGTATTCCAAGCTGAATATTGGGCAAATATATCCTAGTGGGCATCACTGGATGTGCGTTTTGGCTAGAGAAAATTAGCAAAGGCTAAGGCAAAGACATTAAAAGGAGAAAAGGCATTTTTGGCACATTTATTTATGAAAATAAAGGAAATTAAGAGAAAAGTAAGGTGAAAGGTCACATGTTGCATGTGAGGAGGAAATTGAAGGAAAATAATGGAAAATGAAGAAAATAGAGGCCTCATTCATAAAAGGCTTATGAGGATCAGTTGGTAACCTTTCGTCAGTTCAAGTTTGGAGCTCTCTCATTATTCTCTCTCACTCACTCTCTTGGTCACTTTGAGTTTTCTTGGAGCACTCTAGTTTGGAGCAAGGAAATGAAAGCAGGCAAAGAAAAGGAAAAGCAAGCAAGGATCAAGGAAAGGAAAGCAAGATGAAGTAGCTTCAACAGGAATACTTGCAAGTAATGTTTTGCATGTGTGATTTCCTTTTCCTAGTTGGTTTGTACATGCATGGATTTGCATGTTAGTGTATGGTTCTCTTGTTGTCGGTTGCATTGTTTTTCCAGGTTATGACAGTGGTTTTCAGCCTAGGCTCGCCTTTTTTCCATCCCCACTTATCTGCGACTGTGAGAGATATGGGGACGCAACCTCTTAGTTTATTAATAAGTTTTTCTCTTTGTGGGAGTAGGGCCTCCAAGATGTTATCAATATTCCACCCCTTCCACCCTCCTTGTTGATTCCATTCTAAGATATAATCCAAAATTTCCACCCATCCTTGCCTCATGAAGATTATTAGAGCAGCTAGGGAAAGATCTGAGCCCAAGGGATGGAGGCCCATAATCGAGTCCGTGGAAATGTTGATGGAGGCTCCATTGCTCAGGACTTTGCTTATATTTTTTCTTATGATGTCCAAGGAGGAATTAATCAATTTCGAGATGGGGGAGCCCAAAATTGTGTCCTCTCTCCCTTCCCAATCATTTTGTTGATTTAAATACTTTTCCCTAATCACCTGAGTCCACCATTTATTTTGTTTCTTGATCATGGTCTAATGTAGCTTTACTCCCATTGCCATGTTTTATATCCCTGTGTCCCTTATTCCCAAAACACCATGTTGTTTCGAAGCTCTGACCATTTTCCAATTTACCAAATGGCATTTTTTTGGTTTCTATTCTCCCTCCCTCCCAAAAAAATTTCCTTATATACAACCCCATTTGGTATAATACGAACTTGGGGGCTTGCAGGGATAAAAACTGATACAAAGGAATAACCAACAAAACAAACTTCAGCAGGGTTTCTCTACCCGCACGGTTAAGCCATATCCCTCCCCAGTTTACTATTTTTGTTTTCATTTTATCCTAAATTTTTTTCCACGAATATGGAGCAACTCTTCTTACGAATATAGGTACCCTGAAATAATTGAAGTCTTTCCAGTCTCTTACTCTTCTGAACCCCAACATTTCTTCAATTTTCCTCTATTTCTAGATGGAGATATTCTAGTTGTAGATGTGGCTCTTGTTATCATTGATCGCCCCCCCTGAAGCACTAAGGAATCTATCTCATTTTATTTTGAAGCTTTGTGACATTATAGTTGAGGCTCCTCCCATCAAAATTGTGTCATCTGTGAACTTTCCATGATTTATACTTATAATTCCTTCTTTGTACCTGATTCCTGGAATATTGAGAGAAGCTCTTTCGTGCTCTAGTTTCTTACTCAGGGCATCCACCATAATGATGTATAAAAAGGGGGAGAGGGGGCAGCCTTAACGTAGACCCCTAGAAGCTTTGAAGAAGCTCGCCATCTAGCCATTGACTAACGAGGAAATCCAAGGGAAAGATATACACAGGTTGATCCATCTAAGAAATATATCATCCAACCCCATTTTCTTGAGGACCTTTCTCACGAATACATGCTTAACTCTATCGAAAGCATTTGCTATGTCTAGCTTTTATGATCATCCCTTCATCAACCTTGTTCTAGCTTGAATTGAGAGCCTCTTGGATTAGGATAATATTGTAAAAGATTTGCATGCCCAAGCCAAACCCCCCTGGTTAGTGGAGATCAAAGAAGGAAAAAGAGGTTTAAGCCTTAATGCCAACAACTTCGAGAAAATTTTATAGGAGACATTGCATAGGGATATTGGATGGAATCTAGAGAAGGAAGAAGGGTTCGATTCTTTAGGGATTAGAGCCAGGAAGGAAGTGTTTATGCTACCCCCCATGAAAAATCACTTGAATGAGTAACCCACCATTATGCAAAGATCCTTCTTTTTTACCTCCCAAAAAAATTAATAGAAGCTCGCCGAGAATTTGTCTAGGCCATGACACTTATCAGGGGGGAGGGAGAATATTACCCCTCTGATTTCATCGATTGAAGGAGGAGATACCATATTTTTATTCATTTCCTATGACACCATATCTGGGATACTTTCCAGGAAGAATTCCTCACTATCTAAATACCTTGTATATATATTTTCATAGTTTTCTACCATCGCTCTCTTAATTTCTTCAAAATTCTTGATGGTTTTCTAGCCATAATTTATCTGTGCTATGTTGTTTTTTGATTCCATGAACTTGCCTTATTTATGGAAAAAAAATTGCATTCCTATCCCTAGTGTTCAGCCAATTATTTGTTGATTTCAATCTCCAATACTCCTCTTCCCTCCTAAGGTTTGCGTGGAAGGCCTTGAAAGTCTATGCTTATTTTTGGAAGTTCGATACGCTTACCAGGGTTGTTTCCATTTTTCCTTGGATTTAAGCTAAGATTTTTTCCATCTCCTTGATGTTGCCTCAATGTCTACCAAATTTGTTTTCCTTGAGCCACTTTTTAATGTTGCCTTTCATCGTGTGAATCTTGGACTCCCAAAAAGTTACTGGGCTTCCCTCAATCCACCCTAACCAAGAGAGGGAAACAACCTCCAAGAAATCAACAACATCAAACCACATGGGAGAAAATCGAAAAGGGATAGGACCTAGATCCAGGGGTTGGGATATCATCAGATTGATTGACCCTCAAAACCGGACCACGACATAATAGAGGATTTAAGGCAAAATTTTAGGATAAGGAGGTTGTTAGAGGCAAGAAAGCAATTTAGTTGAGCCCCAATATGGCTCATGCCTGCCCTTTTATTGGTCCAAGAATACAAAAAAATTTGGGGTTTGAAATTAAAGAGGTTTAGAGTTAATATGAGATCTTCCATATGCTCCTAGAGAGCATCTCAAACAATGGAGCCACCCCTTTTTTCATGGCTTCCCATTGTTGTATTGAAATATCTTCCCAGAATACACTTTTGACCATACTTTGTACCTTTCAGCTCCATCAGGGATTTTCAACATTCTTGTTTTTCTCATAAATGAGTGGGCATGTAGACATTGATCACTGTGAAGGATTGGTGCATCTCTATTATATTAAAAGGAGTTGAAATCCAATGAGTATTTTTTAAAGAACTTACTAATTGCAGTTTCGCAGGGTTTCAAATCATACAAAGTCCTCCTAATGCCCCTCTCAAACTAATTGTTTATAGGTTGCTATGGCTCCAAATATTGTTTTGGATTGAGTGAAGGGTCTACTCATCCAGCTTGGTCTCCTATAGTAGGGTGACATCTGGTATTTCCTTTTGGACTAAGGATTTGAATTTCACTTCCATTATTCTTTTTACTGATCCTAGTCCCCTACAATTCCAGGAGATTATATTCATTAATCACTTTTTCTTATTTCCCACCCCCTTACCTAGGCCCATATTATTTCATTTCCCCCCCATCCTTTGTTCCCTGCTCTTGCTAGCTGACGAGGGATAGTGTGTTGGACTCCCAACTCTTTGTCTTTTTCGATTTTTCCCTCCTTATTTCCTTGTTTGTTTTTCTTCTTGATTTTTTACCTTTTCTTTTTGTTTTATTTTTCCTTGTAGTTTTTGGTCTTTCATCTACGGAACTCTATGGTCAAAATGTCCCTAGACCATCCTTTGATGTAAGGAATCCATCATTGTCATCATCCTATTCCGAGGATTATTCTGAGGTACTAGAGGTGTCTGAGCTAGAGCTCACTGCCTTATGGCTTTTCGGGGCCTCATCCAGGGAGAAGACAAGGTGGCAAGGGCCTATTGAGAGGAGGAAGGAAGGGGGAATCGAACTTTTGGCTCCTGGAGTAGAACCCAAAACACCAAAATGATTCTTTGACACCATACAAGAACCACCCACCACTGGCGAGCTCGAGGGAAGCGGTTGAGTAGGGCCAGCATCCTTGGTGACCGGAATGGAGCTTGGGGTACCCTCATTGAGCGAATGCTTCGAGCAATTCCTTCTTTTAACTTGTTGCTAATGGTATTTAGGATACCCTGATTGCTTCTCTGATACTTCCAAGATTTTTATGCAACATTTAGCAAAGTGACCATACTCATGGCACAACTTTCATTTAAAACACAATTGGTCATAGTCTACTTCCTGCACATGCATCCAAGTATCCATGTAGAGATTGATAGTTGTAGGAAGGCCTTTCTCTAAGTCCACCTCCACACAGATCCTAGCACAAGAGAAGACACCATGTTTTGGCTTCAAACAGTCAATGTACTTCCTCGAGGAGTTACCTATGGCCTGAAAGTCATGTCATTCCAATAGGAACTGAGGATGGAACATCACATTCTGGATTAAAGCTAGGAATCCAATGATCCAGATACAACCCCTAGGCCCCCATAAAGTATGCTCCACTCCTGAATACCAAATCTCTATCTAGCTTATTCTCAAAGTAAAAATTATAAAAACATTTGCCACAAAAGGAGGAGATTACCTCTCCTTTAATAAGAGGCCTCTAGTTCTTCTCGATCCACGCATTAACCATCCTAAGGAAAGGCCAAAGGCCCATAAAATAGCCAATAAGATCCATGTCTACAAGTTGCAGGCTGCGAGAGCGAGCCTAAGGGGCACATATCTCTATCTTGGGAATCTCCTTTGCTCTCTTCACAAACTTTGACTTGCCTTGCTTACTGAACTTAGGAGTTGATGCAACCAAAAAGTTAAAGGGCACAATTTCCGCGAGCAGAGGCACCACCTAGGCAAGCTTCGCCATTGAGGAGGCCAACCCAACTCGGGAGGAGAAGGAACAAGTCCCATGAAGACGCAATAGGTAGCCAGAGCACATAGAGAGATATTAGAACTTCCCAACCATTGAAAAAGACGAGAACCGGGCCAGAGGGTCCGAGACCTGAGCTGGAGGAGGGCCGAGGACCCTTAGAGGGAGCCCCAACAACCAACTGCGAAGCTAGAGATGCGCACCACTGCTAGGTCAACCTGCATCCTAAAAGTTATTTAAAAGGTTAAACACAATTACCCAATGAGTGTTGGAACAAATGCATAAGCTTAGAGTTCCTATTGTCCCTAGGCATGTTTTTAATTGTTCAAAAGATATTGAGAATATTCCTCAATATTTAAACTTTGAGCACCAATTTCGATGAGCTAACATGTACATTAGCTACTAATAATTTGCATTCAATTTAAAAATTATGAGGTTTGTTGAGAAGTTTATATTACTAGATAAACAACCACCACATGATGGGTAATGAGTGGAAGGGTTGTGATTATGACTAGAGAAGGAGCCCCTAGATTTCATACATGAAAGAAATGTGTGAGGGTTGGGTGAAGTCACCACCCGCGTTAATAACTCCTCTTCATCGTCAAACAATCGATGCATGTGCAATTTCTTTGTGGTGGGTCGTTGCTCATTGAAATTCATTAACATGATACAAAACTAGTGCAAGAAAGGAAGAAACTGGAAGGTTAGGTTAATCCAAGCCAATTTTTTTGTCGAAATTCTCATTATTATGTATAAATTACACCGACATTGTCAATATAGTTTGGATTTTCCCATTAAATTTGATAGTTCATGTGATCTTGGTTTGGTTCACTTTGTGGCTTGAAGATAAGGCCTTCAAAAAATTGATATTTTGTAGATAAGGTTGTTAACATGTTTGTTGGTTGGTCTGAGATAACAAGCAATCAAAGAGGCTTTTAGTTTTATTATTTTTTTTCTAATTTAAATTTGGTATAAAGCATTTTGATTTTTTTCTTAAGTATTAATAATTTCTTAACAAAATCATTTGCAAGAAAGTTGTAAGAGTATTAAAAACTTTTTAAAATTTGTTTTTATTAACCAAAAAAATCATTAATGAAAATAATCTAATTATACTATAATGTGACCCTAGAGAAAGTCGATAGGGTGCACAGGTTGATTTGAGGTAAGGAGAGGGTGGGTTGATTCGAGGTGTCATGGGTTTAAAAATAGAGCCAAAGATTCCATTTATGTGATCAAGTGCAATTTGGGAAGAGATTATATTTGTTTTGTAAACAGTGGGCATTTGTTTTTATGTGGCTTTCAACATATGCATGTGCACGAGCTTATTGTTAAAGCACTAGTTTGCACATGAGCTTTCTTTTGAAGCAAGAGTTTGTACTAGACACAATCACTTCTTTGGAGTTGGTTGGAAGAGCCCCTTAAGCACCAAACACCACAAAACCGCCTAGTTTTCCCTGCAAATTTCCAGCCCCTAAATCTTTGTTGTATGCTTTGCTTTCCTTACTGCCACTGAATTTAATACACAGTGCAGTGATATCATTTTATTATTTTGTACATAGAAATGATGCACAATTTATCTATAAATGTAACTTTTTATTTTCTCTTATTATTTTGTACATTGCAGTGAAATTACTTATCCGTAAATGTAATGTTGATTTTCTCTTGTTATTTTGTACATAGTAGTGACACTGAGATATTAACAGAATTTTGGTTATGGTATCTCTCTTAGGTGTTAATACTATGTTGTTAATTTGTTGTTCTACTTATGGGTTGAATTCCCTCATTGGGCTTCAACTAGATTGAATATTGAATCGCATAGATCTATTCAACTAACCCAATTGCAAGTTGATGGCTATGTCGATGGTTAGTTATTTCATAAGGATTTACAATCTTGATTTCAAAGGACATTGTCTAAAGCTGATTTACATAACTTGTTATCAAATGGCAATTTAAGGAGGTTGGGCTTAAGGTTAGTGTCCAATACTTTGGAAGTTTGTAGAAATCTCTCTACATGAAATTTTGTCAGCAATGTTGTATTAGATGAGGGTATGAAAGAGGAATTTTAGTATTATGATACTCAAATATTAATTGGGTTTCAAAGTGTCAGAGAACCACAAGAGGAATGTTGAGGAAAAAACACAACAACAATTGGAGCCCATGGAGGTCAAGGGCCTTTTGTCCTTGGAAGGAGGAATGATACATAACAATGATATGATGTATTGGCTATTGTTTTGTGCTTTGTGTGTTTGGGAAATATGATTTGGAATGAATATTGAGTATGCAGGTTTTGTGATCTTGGTTGGTCATTGCAGTTTTTGTGATAATCTGGTTTCTCGTTGCAAATACATAACATAAGGGTAAAAGATTGTGT
>APFE030924135.1:97701-119943 GCA_000404065.3 Pinus taeda | reverse complement strand
TTACAAACCCTAGAAACAAGAAAATGAGATTTCAAAACCCTAATCAAATTTGGTTTAAACCTTATATATAGAAAACAAAACAATTATACTTGCCTCAAGGACTACTTACCTTAGTCCTCCATGAAAATAGGTCTGTTGCAACATTTCTTGAAAATGTCATGATCTTCTTGTTTCTTTTGAGAGCTCCAAAAGGTACTACAACTTCAACATTTGTCTCAAACTTCTTGATGATTACACTTTGAATGTGAATCCAATCTACTTGCTTTGAACTTCTTCACATGAATTATATGGCATTCCACTATAGTTTTCATTTATGAGTTAACTATAAATTTGAAATCACAGAACCTTCAGTCCTCTGATTAGGGTGTTTATAACTTCTTCTATTGAGTGTAGCCTAGACCCTTTTGCTCTAAAGGATTACTTCCCAAAGAATTAGGCTTGAAACTTATGCTACCACTTTTCAATCTTAGACTTGATAAGGAGGTTATTTCACTACTTCAAAATGAATATATTCAAAGTGAATTCGAATTTTTCATCATGGTCACCTTTTCAATCTTGTAAGAAATTTGTAGCTTAATCTTTGAATGGTCTTCACAAGGTCCACACATTATCATCAATACATAAATGAACCATACAAATTTCATATTATAAAGGAGAGATTTTTCATCGAACAAGTAGAGATTTTGTTACTAAAATTATCACAGGAACTTTGTATTGATAAGGAGAGATTGAAACCATATTATCACAAAAAATATATTATCATTGTAACGATATTATCATGAGAAGTTGTCCCATCTTTCTCGCATATCACAAAAGGAAATGTCACATCATATTTGTATATCACGAAATGTGCTTTTAGAATTTCATATCTCAAATTGAAAATTCTTCCATACAAATCTTTAAGAGTACAAAACTTTTCTTTTGAACCCTTTCCTAAACCCCGACTAGAGAGCAATTGATCTTCAAGTTGCCCTTTCCCTTTCTTCTTCACCATTGCTCTGATACCATGTTAGAAAATCATAAAGGTGAGGAGATTTTCTTATATTGATAATTACTTTCTTTTAACACTTCTTCAAATTCTTTATGTCTTCTTATCTTTTTATCATCAAGCAACTATCAAAACAAAACATGAAGATCAATGACACAGGATGTAGGCTCTCTGCCAAGGCAAAACCCCTTTCTAGGGGAAAACCCAAAATTCTCTTATCTTCTTTAGAACCAAATCAAATGAGACAACCAAGACCCTTTGACTAAGACAAAATCATCCTCTAATCCACCAAGTCAACCTCCCAAGATGATTAACCAAACTCCAAAAATCAAGTCAAGTTAAATTGCACCATTACTGCACTAGTCACAAAAAATTTTGTGTCCAACATCAAGAATTTCAGCCCTGTTGCAGACATGCAACTTCAGCCCTTCTGCAGCTTTAATTTCTTCGCACGTCTGAGACAAAGACAAGATAAAAGTGGTCTTCTTCCTTCTCTAAGACTCCTCCTCTTTTGCTTTAGGGTTTCTCCTTCCTCTTTTGCCTTTTTCACACCTTTTCTCTTCTTTTAACTGCAGATTGAACTTTCTTATATAGATCATCAAATGAATCCAATCTGGCACATCAATGCGAATAGGTGTCAACCCCTAGATCGGATGTGGTCATGCTCATTGGTTGCCTAATGAGCTTAAGTTACACCTTACCAATGCGAGCATCACCCATATCAGCCATATTGTGGACAAGTGTTGCGGGGGAGCGCCCCTTCCCTCCCCCGATCCCGCTCCCAATCCGCGCTCCGGGCGAGAGCGACCTCGAGAGCGTCGCTTCCGTCGCTCCGGGAGCAATCAGGGAGCGATCACTCCCAATCGCTCCCGGGATTTATTTTTCGCTCTCGGAGCAACACGCGCTGCGGCCGAGAGCTATTCCGGCGGGAAAAAAAAAAAAAATCTGCGCGGTAAAAAAGAAAAAAAAAAATTAAGAATTGTTTGGTTATAAAAAGGGAAGGAGGGCTTTTTGTAAGTCATTATGACTTGAGAGAACCAAGGAGAGCCAAGGAGCAAGGAGCTTGTGCCAAGAAGCGAGGAGCAAGGAGCGAGGAGCGAGACTGTGAGCGTCGAGGAGCAAGGAGCGAGGAGTCTTGGATTTGAGGTAGGTTAGTAATTTACTCCTAATTTCTAGAATCTAAATAAATAAAATTAATAAATACATTTTTCTCATTCCCATTCGCATTCCATGTTATTAAATTTTGCAGATTCAAAACTACAAATTTCAAACATCATTGTTATATTTCTTGGCATTTTCCTCTTCTTGGTTCCTTTTCTGGTTATTATGGTGCTGAAGAGTAGGAAAAGGAGGGTTCAAAATGAAGAAGGGGGACAAAGTGGATTTGATGAAAACCCCGGTGAGGAGCTGGAGGAGGGTGAACATGATTCAACAGCTAAAAAAACTAAACAAGACCAAACCCCATTGTGAAAATATGTTAACAGGCTTGAAGCAAGGAAAGGGGGTGGAACCACTAAATTTTATTGCCCCCATTGCAACAATAATTACATAGGTTCATACACCCATGCCAGAAAACACCTCTGCGGGAAAAGGCCATGGGATGGAGATAATCAAATAGGAATCAAAACTTGTGCAGGTATGTCAGTAGCAGATAGAGCCAAATACATAAGGGAAGAGGAGGAAGCCCAATACAAATCTAAAAAATCAAGGGGTTTCTTTAAACCAAGCTCACAATCACAAGCACAAAGAACTCCTTCAACATCCTCCCAAGGCAGTGGATATGGAGGCATAGGGTCACCACCTTTAAGGCGTAAAACCATATCAGATTTCCTTGATGAAGGGTGTAAGAATGATGTGGATTCAAAAGTTTACAGGTTTCTCTATGCATGTGGGATACCATTCAATGTTCTTCGCTCACCTTATTGGCATGAAATGGTTTCTGCCATAAATGATGCCCCTAAAGGATACAAGAGCCCTGGGTGTGATAAGGCAAGAACCATTGGACTTGATCATAAAAAAACAAAAATATCACATTCTTTGAATAGAATGACAAGTTCTTGGACTGACTATGGGGTGTTCATTGTATCTGATGGATGGACAAATGTAAAAGGCAAGCCATTGATAAGTGTTCTTGCTGTGTCTGTTAGTGGTGCCATCTTTCTAAATGCATATGATTACTTAGAGAAGTTCAAGACCGGCATCAACATTGCAAAAGCATTACTTGAAACAATTGACCATATTGGGCCATACAATGTCATCCAAGTCATCACTGATAATTCTCCTAATTGTAAGTCAGGGGGAGCAATTATTGAGGAAAAATACCCCAACATATTTTGGTCTGGGTGTTTGGTTCACACATTGAACCTTTTGATGCATGATGTTGTTAAGAACAAAAATGAACAATACAAATGGATTGGTGATTTGTACAAGAAAGGCAAACAAATGATAAAATTTATTACAAATCATAGCAATACCCATGGCCTTTTCCACAGTCACTCAAGATTGGAGTTGTTGAAGATTGCAAGGAGTAGATTTGGTAGCTATTACCTCACCTTCAAGTGCCTTTTGAAGGTAAGAGAGTCATTGGCTAGCATGGTATCAAGTCCACACTGGTAGGTATTAAAGGAAAGGGCTACAAATGCAGCTGACATGCGAGGTTTTGAACTGGTGGAGGAGGCTGCTCTTGATGGTATGTTTTGGGCAAGTGTGAGGCAAGTATTGGATTTCACCAAGCCCAATTATCACATGATTCGGTTTGCAAATACAGATAAACCAATGATTGGCGAGGTGTATGAGCAGATGGATACAATGTTGGGGCAAATAAAAGATATTGTTCATAACAATGATCCCGACTTGTACAAACCAATTCACGGTTGTGTGTGTGTACGATGGAATAAACTTAATCTTCCACTACATTGCTTGGCGTATATCCTTACGCCAAAATGCTACTCTACATCTTGGTTGGGCCAACCTGCACCAGGGGGTGGGGTTAGGACCAAACCCCATTTAGATGAAGAGGTATCTAGAGGATATTTGGATGCATTAGAAAAGTTGATACCTGACAGGGAGGAATGTGCTAGTGTGCGCCTTGAAATAGGCAGATACTTCAGTGGCACTGGTTTGTTTGGTACCTTCCATGCAATGAAAGACATAGACAGAATTGATGCTCTCACATGGTGGGAATCATATGGCGGCCAGGGACTTTCGCCAAAATTGGCAAAAAAAAGTTCTATCACAGGTTGTAAATACTTCTTCTGCAGAGAGGTGTTGGAGCACCTACAGCTTCATACATAATGTGAAAAGAAACAGACTCAAAGAAAATCGGGCAGAAAGCTTGGTTTATGTGCACTACAACTTGAGGTTGTTGAGTCATTACTGTGATTGGGCTTATGAGGGTTCAACATATAAAATTTGGGACAACCACCCAGAGGGTGAATTTGGAGGATGGCACTATACATCTTGAAGAACTGGAAGAGGAACTTATAAGGGATGAAGATGAAGCAGCTGCAGCAACCATGCCACCTCCACCATCTAGTAGCAGTGCTCAAGTTCTGAGTCTTGTTCCTTTGTTGTCGCCACCTCCATCTACACCCTCACGTGGAGGGCATGTGCCTTCTAGTTCTGGTCGCCGGTCTATGTGAGACTCCTAGAAGACCACCACGACCTGCTCATACAGTAGACTCTCATGGCAAGGGCCACATGCAGTAGTAGATAATAGATTTACAGTTTACTTATCTTTTCTAGTTTCTATTAGTTTTCATAACTGTTGAGTCTTGAGTCCTTAACTCTTGACTCTTTCATATCATAATGATACTTTTTGTAAACAATATACGACTGTGACAATGAAAGTTTGAAGTTTGAAGTTGGCAATTATAACTGATTGGTAATGATTCTGAATTATGAATATGATGCTTCGTGAAAGACTAAAGTTGTTTCCTTTCATTTCATAATTCATTTTATAACATTTCATTTCATGTTAACAGTTAGAAACTTAGATATTATTTCTTGTAATGGTTAAACTTAGCTTACAAGTACAACCTTGGTGATCAATGATGATAAATGTGATATATTGAATTTTCAGTTTTGAAAGCTTGAAGTTGAAACTTTAAGATTGAGTTTGATGAATCATGATTCACAAGACTCAATATGTTGTAATATGTATGTTACTGTTATGAATATAATTCATAACAATTAGCTAAATAAAATAAATATAAATATTACATAATTAAATATTATTAGGTTAAATACTCATTAAATTAAGTGAAAAGGCATGTCTTTCACGAAAAGGTTCACCTGCTGAGGTATTAAAGCAGGGCCTCATTGTAACTTTCAAATCATCATATCATTTATATAATAATAATATTATTTATAAATACCTGTGTATTTAATAATTAAATCTTCAAGCTATCAGTGTTTTTGTGTTTTAGCTAAGTTTTTATGCTACAGTGGTATCAGAGCCATGGCACACGATATAATCATGCAGGCCTTTGAACGGAGTTCGCCTCACCATTACATTCACGTCGTGAACGCGTCGAACATTTTAGTGAAATTCAAGAAGCATTTCAGCATTTGAAAAAATTGTAGAAATCTCTGTTTTCGCACCCCGGTTTTCAGTTTCTCCTTATTTCTCCCATATAGTTAAATGCCCTTTCCCATAACCATACATTTAACAACTGAACAAAATATATATATATATATATATATATATATATAATAAATAAATAAAATAAAATTCTCTTGAAAACACAAATTCTGGAAATTTTACAAAATGTTGGAAATTGCACGAAATAAAAATCAGCAGTAATAAACAGCCATTAAAACACATTTAAACACCAAAAAATTTTGGTCAATGTGAACCCTGGAAAAAACCCCCTACAACTCTTGGGGAAAACCAGTTTGAGAGCTCTTCTTTATTTCTGGAAAATGCCTTTTTACAGTGAGAAAATTTCAGCAAAAATTTCAGCAAAACAAATTTTTCCAGCAAACAACTTATCTCATTTTTCAGCTTCACAGTCAAACTGAACCTGCTGTACGGATGTACAGACCATACAGATGTACGGACTGTACTGACAGTTTTACGGACTGTCCTCGGTTTTCGTGCAGAAAATCGCCTCCTTGAAATTCGTGCCCAAAAATCAGTCTTTTACTGTTTGCTCAGCAAAAATCTGCCTTTTACTGCTTGTTCTTTCAGCTGTACGGATTTGCTGAAGTGTTGCCTTGGAATATGTGCCAAGCTGTTGCCTCCTTCTCCTTCCTATCCAGAAATCTCCCTTGCTCTCTTGCTCTCTTGCTCTCCTTCCCCCAATCTGCTTATGAAAGAATGAATGATCTTTTCCTCCTTTTCCTCCCTTAATCCAACCCTAAGTGACTTTTGGGTGATCCCTAAATCCAATGGCTGAGATTAAATGCTCATTTAAATCTCACTTTCTATTTTTTAATTCACCCCACTTTAATAAAGACCCACTTAGTCATTTATTTCCAAAGTCACTTTTCCTTTCTAATTTAACATTGACTTTATTAAAGTCACTTTAAAATTAGACTTTAGTAACTTTATCACTTAAAGTCACTTTTAAATTAGATTTGACTTTATAAAAACTATAAAGTCGCTTTAGGAGAAAAATTAAATTCTTTTTGGACACTTTTCCCTAGGCCATAGATCAAAGCCTAAGGGAACCACCTGTCCTCCGATACCAAATTTCAACAAAAATCAATTGCAAAAGTTACAAATGGAGATTGTCGCGAGCAGAAAGATGACCTGCATCCATCTGAAAACTCTAAAGAGAAGGGATGTGTGGAAGAAGAAAGGGGTGAAACCAAACAATACACGGTCGCCGTCAAACCTATGGGCAGTAACAATGGAAAATTTCTGCATGTTTTCTTATTTGAAAATACTCAGCATGGCATGAATTTCAAGAACTTCCAAGAGTTTTTGCACAGTTTGGAACTTGTCATTAGACAGCACCCCAGTGAAAACAAACGTTTAGTAGGCAGAAGCCTTTACGAGCGACATAAAGAAAAATGTAGGGATGTTGGCGGTGGAGCCAGTGTATGTGACGGATATTATCAAAGTCTGAGACCCACAGCGCGCGGTTTGGCGTTGGTAGTGGATTTCACTGTGGGAACTTTTTATAACCATGTTCCAGTGATCAATTACTTGAAATCGCAGATAATACATCGTGAAGAGTTACCTATCTCTCTCTCTGAAGAACAAAGGGACACCGAGAAAGCTTTGAGGGGGCTCAAAATCAAAATTACACATAGGAACGGTTGCAGTCAGAAATACATTATCAGAGGTCTAAACCAAGATAACTCACGAAATATCGAATTCAATATGAGAAACGACGATATTAATGAAGGCCAACGCACGGTTACTATAGAGAGATACTTCTTGGAAAAGTATGAGCGCGTTATTAATTACAAAGAATTACCTTGTCTGGACCTTGGTCATAATCGTTATGTTCCAATGGAGTTCTGTAAGCTTTGTCAAGGCCAAAGAGTTCCTCGAGATAAGGTCGAAAATAATTCAAATATTTACAGCCGCACTCCAGGGACGAGGCAACGAAATATCGAAAATTTCGTGAGGGGGGACGACGGACCCACAAAGGGTACCTTCGTTGACGAATTTGAGTTGAAAGTGGATGGCAGTATGACTAAGGTTACAAGGCAAGTACTAAAAACTCCGGAGGCTATGCTCAAGGATCGGGAGGTTGATCCAGGCCAGGAAAATCCAAGATGGAACTTTTGTTATAACCGTGTTTTTGAAGGGAAGCCGATTGAAAACTGGTGTGTCATGAACTTCGCTACTTCGGAACAGCAAAATAGTAAGATTGAACACTTCATGTTGTCCTTGGTTAGAAGATGCGGACAGCTTGGAATCCAAATGAATAACAAACCTTTTCAGGAAACTGGATTTTATAGCATGGCCGATTTCAATAATGTCACATTTCTTCAGCAAAAGCTATCGGAGGTACTTAACAAAGCCAATAAAGAAAAGTCGATTGTGATATGTGTAATGAAGGACAAGCATCCAGGTTACCACACTCTCAAGCGCATTGCCGAGACAAAGATTGGATTGGTCACAAAGTGTTGTTTGTATCATAACATAAGCAAGAATTGTTCATCACAGTTTTTGGCAAATCTGGCCCTAAAGATGAATGCCAAAATGGGTGGAAGCAATTCTGCTTGCCAGTTACCACGGTTGGGTAACTCTCATGATCATCGTGTAATGTACATTGGTGTTGATGTGAACCAGCCCAACCCTGGGGACAACGATAGTCCTTTGGTTGCAGCAGTAGATGGAAGCATCAATTGGCCCAACTGTAACCGCTACATTGCAAAAATTAGGTACCAAACATGCATGAAAGAACGGATCGAACAATTGAAAGACATGTCAAAGGAATTGTTGGATGATTATCGTAATAACAACGAGAAGATGCTGCCAGACAGTATACTCTTCTTTAGAGACAGTGTCAGTGAGGGCCAATTTGATATGGTCCTCACCGAAGAACGCTCAGCCCTCAAAACAGCAGCTGACAAGTTCGACGATTACAAACCACGAATTTCCATCATTGTAGCTCAGAAGATACATCACACCAGACTTTTCCATCAAAAACCGTCGAATGAAAAAGCCAATATACCTGCTGGAACGGTCGTGGACACAGATATTGTCCATCCGCATCAGTTTGATTTCTACCTGTGCAACTATCACGCAGCTATTGGCACCAGCAAGCCTATGCATTACCACGTTCAGATGGACGAGAATAAATTCACCTCTGACGAGCTCCAAAAATTGATCAACAATCTGTGCTACACATTTCAAAGATGTACAAGCCTGGCGTCGCTAGTTCGGCCAGTGTATTATGCAGATCTTGCAGCCTATCGAGATTTCAATTGGGTCCGAGTGGGTGGGTCTGAGATATGATAGACAAATGGTATCAGGTGGGCGTGCTCGGGGTTTGCAGGCAAAAACCGGGCCCAGAGATATGTTGTCGGTTTCCGCTGGTGGAAGACACTGCGGGGTAACTGGAAGCCATGGTGTTGAGTGACGTAGCCAGAATTGATGGTGTTAAAGCGCCGCAATCCGAGTGAGGTCAACGGGTGTGACTAAGAGACATGACCACACCGTTTCGAGAAACTTCCGCATAAATCAATATTTAAAATATATATATATATAGATATATAACGTATAAAATATATATATATAATATAATTGTAATTAAAAATAATAAGAATAAAAAAAAAAATTAAGTTAGACTTGTAAAAAAAAAAAAATCAGTATTAGAAAATAAAATAAATAATATATATATATATATATATATATATAGGATATATCCAAGAGGATATTATTGATGAGCTTCATACGGAACGATGCCAGATTACATACTGATACTAAGCGAAGAAAATTGACAGTATTAAAGCTTCGAGGACAAAGCTTCCGAAGGGAGAGGCTATGTTATGAAATTAATTCATTAACAATTAGCTAAATAAAATAAATATAAATATTAAATAATTAAATAGTTAATTAGGTTAAATAGTCATTATGTTAGGTGAAAAGGCATGTCTAACAGACATGCCCATTCACGAAAGGTCACCTGCTGAGGCATAAAAGCGGGGCCTCATTGTACATTCAAATCATCATATACATTTATATATAATAATAAATTATTATTTACAAATACTTGTGTGTATTTAACAATTAAATCTTCAAGCTATCAATCTTTTTGTGTTTCAGCTAAGTTTTTATGCTACAGTTACTAACGTGTGGACGTGGTTGATGAAGATTATAACTTCTAGATAATTGATGTGTATGGTTCAATGATCAATCTATGTTTTTTTTATGTTTTTTATATCTAATTCATCATTCTACATGTTTTTGTTGACATATATGTATCAAAATATAAAAAATATATATATTTTTAAAAAATCACTCCGGGATTCGCTCCTGCTCCCAAGTAACACTATTGTGGACATCAAGCACACCACCTTCTTACAATAAGCATAGAAAACTGCTCGTGCATTGCACATCCCACAACTCTGGCTACAACACTGGGCGGAATACATAGCAACCTTAACCGAATCTCATATCAGAATTGTTGAAGGGGAGGATGAGATAATTTGGGCGTCTACAAAAAATGAGACATACTCCCCTAAAGAGGGATATCTAGTCTTAGCTAATACCCAAAGACCACTAGTTTTTGTTAACACTGGTGGAAAAGTATGTGGAAATTAAAAGCGCCCCTAGGGCCCGTTTACTCATGTGGGCAGTTCTGAAAAATAAGATCCCTACAGGTGACAACTTAATCAAAAGAGCATAGCATGGACCTTTCTCGTGATGTCTATGCAAGAATAGCACCGAAGATACAAACCATCTCTTTCTTGCATGCCTGGCCGCTAAGGAGCTCTGGAACTCTATACTTTTGACTATTCCCACCCAGTGTCGTTGGCAGGGCCTCACTGTAAAGGAGGCTTGGACCACATGGTGGACATCTACTTCACCGACAAAAGCTAGGAACCTTCCTCTCCTAATCTGTTGGACAATCTGGATAGCCTGCAACTGATACATTTTTCAGGACATTGCTCCACATTGGCCCTCCATCACAGCTCGCATTCTGACAGACTCTCATACCATTCCAGATGAAGAGGAAAACACTAATCCCAGGGACATTATCCTTGAAAACATTAATCACTCTCATCCATGGGCATATTTCGATGGTTCAGCACAAGAAGATGGTTGCGGGGGCGGAGCCATTCTGTACCATTCTGAATCTCATCACTTCCATATCCAAATGGGCTTGGGGAGGGGCACAAACAATTTTGTTGAATTAATTAAAGCCAAATACCTCATACAATATGCTCTCGAAAAACATTCCAGGAATCTCCAATTTTTTGGGGATTCAAAAGTTGTTTGCAATTGGATAAATAAAACTTCTGACTGCTCTGCTTATTCTCTGAGACCTGTTTTGGACGAGACTCATTGACTCATCACACTTTTTGATACATTTGTTTGTCGTTATATATATACAGGGAACGCAACTCATCTGTTGATTTACTATCCAAGGAAGTTGCGTTCAGGCCTCTTGGCACTTGGTTGATCTAGGAGCAGAGGGATGGTGCACACTATCAGTATTACCATTGACCTTTCATGGACCTTACAGACTAACTGGCTCAGCTAGAGCCTGCTTATTTTTTATTATGTAAATAACATTATTGCTCTTTTAAGTTATCAGAAATACACAATGACAGTCATATAATACTCTATGCGTAGAGTTTTTTGAGATATTACTTAACCATAGTGCCTCCCTGCGTGGAGTACATTGCACTATTTTTTGATACCTCTTACTTGATAGGCATTTTTGCCTCACATACAGCATATGCTTTTTTGCATCTACAATATGTAATTTTCCTTTACTAATCAAAATTACAATTTTTCCAAGGGGAAAAAATATAGATCATCAAATGAGGTAGAGTTTCCTACTTATTTATAGTGGTTTGAAGCTCCTTTTGAGGCCGACTTGGTGGAGGAGAGACTAGACAGTTTTGACAAAAATATTTTTCTTCTTTGATACAATAAGCCCAATAAGGATCTAGATCATAATGACAAGAACTATAACTCATGACATAAACCCTAGAAGCACTCAATAGGTGCTTTGACCTAGACATAAAATAAATAAGCATAAAACCCATGCTAATAAATAATTTTTCTTTTACAAATAATTTTCTTTTTCATTCTTTTTAACAAATACATTATATCATGACTCAAATACAATTATGAAGACCAATACTAGTTACATTTCTCAACAGATACTTCTACCACATTCCATGGTGACACCTCAAATCCTCTCTGTTACGTGTTGTCTGACTTCACAAATAGCAATTTGTGCTGACATGTGCGCTTAGGTTTAATTATATGATTTGGGTTTATTTATATGGTATGTTGTTAGTGTATGATTATATAATGCCCTTTGCCCATGGCATATACCAATCTGGGGTGTGTTTTGTTATTTAATATTATTTTATTGACATAATTTATAGATATATATATATATATATATATACCCATTTTTATTATATTTATAATTGGCTTTAGATTTTATATTTATTATTATAACCATATTTATTTTATAGTTTAAATTTATAAAAAAATGAGATTATATTGAGATCAAAATATTGTTTATTAATTATGACATAATGAGCAATATATGCAGTGAACAGTAAGGATGTGGTTCCTAAATAAAGGGGTGTTGTATCATTGAATATTTATAATCAATTAGTATGTGTATTAGTGCAGTGCATCCGATGTATGCATATGTGGCTATCATATGCATGCCTCGTATACATGTTTTTTTTTCTAAGTTAAGCTAATTCTATTACTGAAAAGTATAGTACACTGAGGCTTTAGCCTGTGCATATCCATGCCTGAGTGTTGGGCAAAAACAACAGAAACAGAGTCTGGACTGCCCATAATGGGAAACCAGTCCGAATCAAAAAAAGATTGTCAATGTTATCTTACTGCCCACATAGGGGAGCCCAACAATTACTCATAGTTTTTTATCGATTTTTGAAGGAGAAACAAAAAACAGCGAATTAACCAAATACCAGTAGTTTTTCCGAAAACCCTGTAAAAGAAACCAGAAAGCAAAATACCCAGAACCTAAGAAAAACAAACACGTGGCAGGTTGTGTGTCCGATAAGGTGTGTGGCAAAGACGATGGGTGTTCCTCAACAATGAAGCATCTGTAAGCCTCCATGTCGACACCTGCCTGCTTTGAAGCCTCCGTGTTGTCAGCCTGCTGCGCCGGTTGTTCCTCCTCGATAAAGCAGTGGTAAGGATCCATGTCTTCGTCGTCATGCTGGTTCTGGTCCTTCTCCTTCCCCGTTTGCTGCTTCCCTGCACTGTGAGTGCTCTTCTGGACCATGGTTGGTTCTGCTCTGGTGTGGCCACCACCTTCAGTGACTTGCTCCTCCTCGTTAAAGGTGATGGAATGGGGGTTCCCAGCACCTCTAGCTAGCGGTGTTCTGGAATGGTGTCCAGCCTCAATAGCTTGCTCCGTTTCGTGAAAGGTTATGGAGATGGTGGCAGTGATGATGGGCTTGTTCATGGAGGAACAAAAGATGAATTGGGCAGATTGGAGAGGCGACTGTGGATTGGAAGGAATGCCACAGGGAGGTGAAGCAGGGGGCGTCGGATGGAGACGGTGAGACTGTGAGCGGCCTCTTCCACTACGAGTGTTTGGGTAGTAACCTGTAGTCTGTTGAGCTAAAGAGGAAGTGGTTTCAGACGTCGGAGAATGAGGGGGATGAGTCAATCTTCCTCTACTTCCACCCCTTCGACTACGCATTCGATGTCATGTTCTCGGCATGTTGACACCAGGTATTTGAGAATTTCTACCGAGATTAGGCTCAAAGTGCTGAGAAGACTCAATAGGATTAGCGGGCGGCTCAGAGGAGGGATTAGCTGCAGAGGCCGAGTGGAAGACGAAATGGCAAGCCAAGCTTTGAGTGAAGTGAGTTTCCGGGCCAATATCAATGCAACAAAGGAGGTTGTAGTGCCTCCCCATAGTAGTGCAAGAGCTAGGTGCTGCAGTTGCCTGAGGGCAAAGACATCGCAGAGGCAGGGGATAATGGACAGGTGTAGTGGTATGATTATTACCAGAGGTCATCCTTGTGTGGAGCCGAGGTGGGTAGTTGCAAGGTGGTTGAAGACAGCACCAACTTAAATGCCATTTATGGCTAGTGTTAATGCATTTTTTAGACTGATGTGCGGATTACAGAGGGCCATGTGGTATGGCCACATGTCGTCTCGCTCTACCGCCACCTTACTATGTTTGTTGGGCACCCACATCCGGGAATGCCTCGTATACATGTTAATGCTCTTATTATGTCCGTAATTCATGATGGGTAATTACAGGAAGTCCTTCTCCGGAATCTAGCACGCATACTGTTGACCCTGAGACTCGCACTGGCTAGCCTAGAAAGCCTATTACGACCTATTGCTGCTAGAAATCAAAGCCTCCTTTCCTATAGCTAGGAAAACTGGAAACCCTCTAAGAATTCTGGAAATTCCCTCTCTGTGTGTTTTTCTCTTCCTGCCCTATGCAAATCAAGGTTTTGAGGTCAAATAATGGAGGAGAGTATACTTCCAACAACTTCAATGATTTCTGCAAAGAGGTAGGGATCAAGAGGGAGTTGATAGTTCCTTACAACCCTCAACAAAATGGGTTTGCAGAAAGGAAGAATAGGTCCATTGTGGAGGTTGTCAAGGTGTTGATTCATGATCAGGATTTATCCATGTTCTTATGGGCAAAGACATCCAGGACGGCAATTTATGCTCAAAATAGGAGTCCTCACTAAATATTGAAGGACAGGACCCTTGAGGAGACATTCACAGGAGTGAAGCCAAAGGTCAATCACTTGAGAATCTTTAGTTGTCCAATATACATCCACGTGCCCAAGGAGAAGAGGAAGAAGTTAGTACCTTTTGTGAAGAATGGTATTTTTGTGGGATACAACAAGACTTCGAAAACCTACAGAATCTACATTCCAGGACAACATCAGGTTGAGGTTAGTTGAGATGTTACATTTGATCAAGAGGTAGCTTTCAAGAGGTCTAGAGAGTCTTGTATGGAGATTGACAGTGAGGAGCAAGGGGCTCCCAAGAATGTGGGTACAGATCCCTCTAGTCATGTTGTTCATCCTTCAAACTATCAGGAGGAGTTAGTAGAGCCAACAACACTAGTGGACCTTGTTGACCACTCTGTGTCAACTACCCTATAGTAGTGCACATTTTTGCAAAGGAATTCCATCATGTTTGAGCAATCAAATATCCAGGATTCATCATCATCAGTCATCAGTCTATCAGAGTTGTAAACCCATTCTGCAATGTTTGTAATGTAAATGATCCTAGTAAGACCATATATGTATGTAACAACCTAAGTAAGCCTATTATTTTGGCGATGCATTTCATCTTAGGAGGTTTTTCGTCTCACTGATTCATCTGTGTTTCTAAACACGGATGATCGGCAGAGTTTTTCCCTCTAGCCTCACCCCAAAGCTAAGGTGGAATTTATCGTCAAAATCTTAGGTGAGTCCTAATGTTCTTAGAAGTCTTCTGTAAAAGTGATTTGGGAATAATTTAAATTAATTGGCTAAATTATTTTATTACAAGTTACTTGGTCTACTAGATCATATTAGTCGCAGAATTTGGTAAATTATTAAGGGTCTATGTCTAAAGGTATTTTCCCCTTTCAAAGGTTGAATTAATTATAATATCTTGATGTAAAAATATTTTGGTGCATGGTCCCTCATATTTAGACACCATGGCCTAAATATTTAAGAGTGGAAAAATTTATCAATACCCTTTAGTATCAATTAATTAATTTTTCGAGTCAAAATAAATTAAAATCCTAAGCCATAAAATTAGTTAATTTTTATTTTTGGTTTTCCAGCAAAAAAGAGGTTAAATAATTAACTAGAATTTGGTCAGAAAATAAAAATAAGAGAAAAATAAATTATCTCCAAGTGAAAAATATTGAAAAAGAGAATGTGCACTTTCCAAGAAGGGAATCTCCACAAATCAAGCAAGAAAAAAGGAATTAATTCCCAAAAAAATCGATTTTTTAATGAAAATCGAATTTATGGTCCAAGTTGGTTAAGAGAATGGGGATTTTTCGAGGAGAAAAAGTCAGAAAATATATATTTTTGGACCAAGAAAAAATGCATCATCAAGGAATTCGATTTTTTTCTCAAGCAATCAATGGTGGAGATTATTTTGACATGGATCAAGCATTTAATCAACGAAGACCAAGTCAAATTTGTGCACCTTCATGGAACTAGCAGTTATTCACTTGGAAGAGTCTCTAGAGCTCTCATTTTTTCTATATAAGGAAGCATATGCTCCTCATTGTAACATCTCTTGATGCTATGCTCTGGCTTTTTGGTCTTGAAGCTCTCTCTATTTGAAATAATAATACACAAGTCTTTGGGGTGAAATATTGTGGCTCTTCTCTTATGGATATGGTAGTCAATTCTTGAGCTTAATTTTCTACAAGTGATTTTATTTGTTACTTCATCTGCTTACATAGAATTACCAGTATATAGCTATCTTACATTTGTAATTAAATCTGGAAAATATTTTAGGATTGAAGTGGCTAGTGTGCTTTTGTTTAAGTTGCTAGAATTTTCTTCCATTATATATTTCATGTCTCATCTGAAGCTAACAAAATTTTTCTGAGTTGTGTAGAAAACATCTAATTGAATCAAATCTCAAGCGTGAGGGGATGCTTTTGCTTAAATTAACCAACTCTTGAGTGAGGAAGTGGGAGAATCCACTCTATTTTACTTTAAGGATTTATCTATCAAATTTGTTGCAAGGTTTTGGGCTTTAGCTAGAGAGAACAATTTCATTTACCTCAAAATTTCTTTAAATTATAGTGCTTAATAGAATAAATTTGCTAAATTAGAGCTATTATTTGCTAGTCATGGAACCAAGTTGTACTCATATTCCATGAAGTCGCTACTGTATATTTTGTAAGCAAATCCTTGTGCTTAGATCTAGATTTGTGCATAATTTTATTATTTTTATTTTTCTTTTTCTTTTTATTTCTTTTTATTTCTTTTAATTATTTGTGGCTCAAGCAAAAAAAAATTGGGAAGCTGATTTTGAAAAGGATGCAAGTGTTTTCAATCCTTCAAACCCAATTATCCATTCATATAAAATTTATTTGAGGTAATCTTTTTAAGTAAGTGGCGCATATTTGGATACTTTCCTGGGCGTATTTTCTTTAGCCCCAGGAGTATTGAAGCTCCTCTTTACTTCATAATTGAAATCTTTTGAGAATCTAATTTGTGGTTTGAATAATTTTTGCAAGCTTGAGCAAATTTTTTAGGGTCTGTCATCATTTTAATATCTGAGCTATTGGATCATTGGATTAACATTTGTATTGCGGCATTTTTATCATCTTGGGAAGGGATTTTTATACTATTTGGAACTTGAAATTGAGAAAATTTTGGCTAGGGCTTTGAAATCATTTTGCATAAGGATATGAAAGGTAGATTTGAAGGAAGCATCATCTCTGTTGTTAAATTTCAGATCTGAGAGGCAATTTGATATTCTGGTCTGAATTTAGGGCCTTCATTTTCCAGGGAATTTATCATAAATAGATTCTGGGCCTTATTCCTATTGGTTTGAGAGCAAGAGAGGCTCCTCTCACTCTCTTCATAAAAGTACATTCGCTGCTTGAGTATTCAGTGATTTATTTTGCCAAGAATTCAGATAAAAAGTGACAAGGTTTGTTCAATTAAATTTGGCATATTTCCTTGCAATCTTGGTGACTAATCTTGCTCATTTTAGATTTCAAATTAAGTTCACTGTGATTGATCTATTTTGACAGTGGCATTGCACTGACATTCTTACATTATCTCTAGCACTAGACTGGTTTATTCAGCATTGGTAGTGTTCCTTGCACTAATATTTCTTAACAGTGACATCTTTGAAGCCTGATTTGTGCTTAGTATCATTTTTTAGAGCTAATATTTTTTATTATAGGAGCAGTATTGTCCTTTGAGAGGGATGTACTGCTTGTTTGAGGTCAAAGCACTGTTATTTGTTCACCACACTTGGCATATCAGTGTTTGAAGCAAAGCCACAGTGCCTTTGGAACCTCATTTCTCTTCTTCTCTCACCTTATTGCGGACTGTCAAAGCGACCAGATCTGAAGCATTATGTACAGAACCTAATCACGTTGAAAGCACTTAACAATAAGCCTAAAGACATTCTAAAATAACACAATAGTTTTCAAGAATAATCATAAGTTTTTAGCTCTCATTCCTTGCATATTCAGCTAACCGATTTTTAAGCTATAGTGGACTGATATTTTGACTAAACAGTGATATTTTTTAAGTCTGGTGCATTCTTTTAGCATCAAAATCTGGTCTTGTTCCTTAAATTTTGGTAATTGCTCTGAAAAGTCTTTACAGTGGTTTGATCTTTCATTGACTGTGGTATCTTGTGGCCTGTTGCATCTTTTTATTTGAAAATCACTGGTTATAAGGCTTTGGGTCTAACAATTTGTCTTGCAGGAGAAGTCATCAGGTCTTCATAAAAGTCTGAAATGTATCTTCTTGTGAGCCATATCATCAAAGAATAACCCTTCATCATCTCCTTGGGCAGAGAACCTTTCTCACTGTTATCATTGTCATTGGAGAGCCAAAGCTGTGAAGCCTGATCATTAAGGAAGTTTCTGAGGAGATCTCAGGAAGATTTTTGTCTGTAAGTCTTTGGGTTATTAAAGCTCATTCTTGTTGTAAGATTCCTTGAAAAGGAGCTCTTTCTCTATCAAAAGGCTTCTTCATCTTTGTAACTATCATTAATAAAGATAATTTTTTCTCTTGAGGAGCTTGGGACTTAGATCCCTTGGCATCCACCATCTACTTATTTTAAAAGGAAAACTAACATACCAACTCATTTCTGCCCACTAACTTGCATTTGCCTTCTAATTTCATTTGCATTGCATAGTTTAATCTTTTTTCATTTGAAATCACTGTTAATAATCTGTCTTTTAGTTAATTGCATTGATATTATTAAGTTTCACTTGCTCATATTCTCTATATCTCATAAGTGAAGAACACTCTAGTAACTAAAGACTTTTGAAATTGTTATCATTAAGAGATTTTAAGTTTGCTTCATTGAGTTTCTATTGGAAATCTTGTAGCCTTGTGATCTAAGTTGGTATCTCAATAAGCTTGGTTATAACTTATTGATCTGATAATCACCCTATGAGTGACATCAGTTAAAGATTTATTTAACAAAAGGTATTACAGACTCGTGTGTCGGTGTGTGTTCTGTGTTATTTAAGCAACGGATCGATCAGATTGCCAATACACAGATATTTAAATGGAAAGACAACAGAGAAATACAGTAAGCAACCACAAAGATACAAGCAATTTTAATAAGGAGTTCACCCTATTCTCCAGGGCTACGTCTCTGGTCCAACTTTCAGTGGTGGCCTTGTTTTATTGGGTCTTTGAGCAGAGAATTACAATGCAGGGACTCAATGTGAGTTCTCCTTAAGCATGTTTGCTTGGCAGGGTGGTACTTGGATTCCCCAAGCCACTGGAGTACACAGACTCTTCTTCTTCCTACCAGCTCTGTGACCTTCTGGTCTACAGTGGAAGGAGCCAAATGGGATGCTCGATCCGGACAGATTCCTCTATAGGATGGCTTGAATCTCTCAAGCTCTCTAGTGCTCGATGCTACCGCTGGTCAGCTCGGCCCTCTGTCTATCTCTGCTTTCGGTTTACTACCTTCTTCTCTGGTTTTTGTCTCTCAGTGTTCAACTGTTCCACCTTCGTCGTCTCTCGACTCTCTCTTGTCTACTTCCCACTTTTTTATTCAACTGTTCCTGTTCATGGCTTTTAGCCATTCGTCCCCATGCCCGTTCGGTTCCTCTTCCGCCTCCGTCAATTCAACTTCTGCAGCTGTGCTTGGAGTTCCCTATTCGGCGTCAGCATGAAGGCTCAGGGAGTGGCCACGTGTCCCCATCTGAACAACGCCAGCCTGCTCGTCAGTTCGTTTCTTGAATTACGTTGTGGATGCATTCTTCCTCCACCGTAGTGGTCAAACGGACCTCAAATCTTTACAAACGCGGCTTAATCCTTCGTCGATTCCACTTCCTCCATCGGGCGCAATCTTAGTCGTCCGATCTGGATTCCCCATATCCAACGTCATACACACGTTCCGCGCGGTTGACCTACTCGACCGATAACGCGCGATCAACGGTGGTTTTCTCTCACCTCCACCGCCACGCGTCAATCGTTGAGTGGGATCGCTCCGCTTTCTCCAAAACTGTTTACCGTTTAAGGGCGCCCCGATCAATACCACCAGTGTCTAGAGCGCGGTTCCCGCCTTGTACGATTGGCGCTTTTTGCCTTTCCCGCCCGCAGTTCTCCGATTCACCATGCATCCAAGTGCTCAAGCTTCCCCCATTTCGGCTCTGTTCGCCCAGTGATGCGCGATTAGCGCATCAAAAATCACCTCCTTTTCCCAATCCGGGGCTCCCAGGGGCTACTTTGACCTCCTGCGCAGTCTCCATGGGCCTCGGTCAGCGCGCTTTGACCAAGGTCCTCGTCGTTCCACGCTGGCTGCCATTGCCACTGGTTCAGGGTGTTTTTTATCATTGTTTTTGGAATTTTTAGAGATTCGTCCCAACCTAATACAGTCATGGTTCTTTGCCAGTCTTTGATGGATCCAATTCGGATCACGACCTTCCCACTGAAAGAGCTTTTGGACCACCAAAAGTTTGTTTTCAAGCATCGACTAAGTGAGGGTATTGCTTTCTCACTTGTCCAATCTCAATCCACTTCACACTGCTTGGCTTCGAACCTTTAAGCCCAATCCTGAGGTATTCCGCTTGTCCACTGCGCATTGTCCTTACCTTCCTGTCCAACACTGTGTCTTCCCGTAATTCATTAAGATATTCAGGTAGCAAGTCATCAACAGAAGGTAATTGACTCTGCTCTTCAGGGTCCTCAATCATTGAAGGTTCAAACAACCTCAAGCAATCTGCATTTACAACTGAGTAGATGTGCATGTACGCTGGTAGATCAAGGCAAAAAGCATTTTCACCAATCTTCTCAAGTATCCTGAAGGATCCATACCTGATGGGTTTTAGCTTTTTACCTTCACCTTGCATCATGTCCTTGCTGATATACAGCCAGACTTGGTCTCCAACTTGAAAACTATGCTCCATCCGATGCTTATCGTGCCTAGCCTTGTACTTGACCTGGCTTTTTTCCAGCTGTTCCTGTACTGTCTGGTGGATCTCCTGGATCTGTTCAATGAACCTAGTTGCCTTGTCCACGTCACTGTGTCTATCAACTATTGTATCTTTACCAAAGACAAAATCCAAAGGAGACCTTGGTATGAAACCAAAACTGGTCTCAAAAGGAGATCTCTGTGTAGAAGAGTGTTTGGCTCTATTGTAAGCATGCTGCACATAACACAAGTGTTCATCCCAAAGCTTAGGGTGTTTGCTGCAATATCCTCTCAGTAACTGGATCATCGTGCTGTTAACTACTTCTGTCTGGCCATCTGTTTGTGGATGAAAAGCTGTGCTTTTCTTTAACTTGGTGTCCATTAGTTCCCACAGACTTGACCAAAACTTCCCCACAAATCGGGTGTCTCGATCAGATACAATAGAAGTGGGTAATCCAAAATGAACCCATACATGTTCAAAAAACAATTTTGCAGTTTCTTCAGCTGTAATCTATTTACTACAGAGTATCAAAATACACATTTTGCTGAACCTATCGACAACAACATATAGATAATCATGACCTTTCCTAGATTTAGGCAGTCCTCCAACAAAATCCATGGAAATGCTTTCCCAAGGGTGAGAAGGAACTGGCAATGGAGTGTACAAGCTTAGTTTTTTGTTGTTGGGCTTGCTTTTCGCACACATAGCACATCCTTTTACATATCTAGAAGTTGTCTCACTCATTCTTGGCCAATAGCAGAACCTTTGCAGCGGTGCAACTGTTTTACTTACCCCAAAGTGACCTGATATCAGAGAAGTGTGTGCTTCCCTAATTATCTTTACTCTCACAGTTTGTGGAATGCAGAGTTTCCCACCATGATATAAGAGTCGGTCCTTCATGTGATAGTCCAATTCTTCTATTCTTTTGCCTTGACTCAAAGTTGCATATACATCTTTAAAGTCCATGTCCTGAGCATATTGTTCTATGTAGCTTTCATGCAGCACAGAATTATGCATTTATAATGGGTCTAGATAACATGTCTGCAAACTTGTTATGTATGCACTTTTTATATCTGATGACTAAGTGAAATTGTTGTAGAAAACCCATCCATCTGTAATGTCTTGATTGCTGCAACTTAGTTTGGAAATGTAGGTATTGAAGTGGCTGATGATCAATATGTATTACTGTTTCTTTGTCCATTAAGTAATGTTTCCACTTTTTCACACTCTGAACTAATGCATACAATTCTTTATCATATGTAGGATAGTTAACTACTACAAGATTAAAAGTATCACAATGATAACATATGGGTTTACCGTGATGTGTCAACACTGCTCCCATGGCATAGTCACTGGCATCAGTTTGGATCTCAAATGATCTTTGTAGATCTGGCAGTGCTAGGACCGGTGTTGTACTAATCTTTTCTTTCAAGGTGTCGAAGGCTTTCTGCTGTTTGCCTCCCCACTGAAACACCTTGTTCAATCCTGTCAAGGCATGTAAGG
>APFE030924135.1:23763-97681 GCA_000404065.3 Pinus taeda | reverse complement strand
GCCTTCCCACCAAACCAAGGCAGTGCCTCCTAGGCGTAGGCTTGCCAGCTGAATCTTACTCTTGTCTGAGTCTATGTTTTGTACCCTGCAATATACATCAATTTGTCTAATCCAATTGTCCAGCTTTTCAGCATTTAGCTCTCCATTATATATAGGCAAATCAAATTTAACATCTAACTTAATCAAAGATGCCTTCTTATTATGCACGGGGCTATTAGGAGGTGTGAGAAAGCTTTCCTCTTTCCCCTTTCCCTTTGAGTGGTCATGGGAATGAGACTCATCTTTTTCTTTATCTTGTTTAGAACCTGATGAATCTTCATCCTTATGCCTTCTAAAGTCCCTATACATTTCTTCTACCATAGACTTTATAGCTAGGAAACTTTCTATGAATTGAGGGTCTGGCCCCATAGAACCTTCCTCTGACATTGTCTTCCGAGGATAGACTCTCCCAATTTCAAGATTAGTTTCCACCAACTCTCCTCCTAATTTGAGCTTTGATCTAGTGAGCATTCACAGCTAAACTAACACAAGCTTGTCTAACCTTATAGCCTACTGCTCTGATACCACTGGATCTGATAATCACCCTATGAGTGACATCAGTTAAAGATTTATTTAACAAAAGGAATTACAGACTTCTGTGCCGGTGTGTGTTTTGTGTTATTTAAGCAACGGATCGATCAGATTGCCAATACACAGACATTTAAATGGAAAGACAACAGAGGAATACAGTAAGCAACCACAAAGACACAAGCAATTTTAATAAGGAGTTCACCCTATTCTCCAAGGCTACGTCTCCGGTCCAGCTTTCAGTGGTGGCCTTGTTTTATTGGGTCCTTAAGCAGAAAATTATAAGGCAAGGACTCAATGTGAGTTCTCCTGAAGCATGTTTGCTTGGCAGGATGGTACTTGGATTCCCCAAGCCACTGGAGTACACAGATTCTTCTTCTTCCTACCAGCTCTGTGACCTTCTGGTCTACAATGGAAGGAGCCAAATGGGATGCTCAATCCGGACAGATTCCTCTATGGGATGGCTTGAATCTCTCAAGCTCTCTAGTGCTCAATGTTATCGCTGGTCAGCTCAGCCCTCTGTCTATATCTGCTTTCGCTTTACTACCTTCTTCTCTGGTTTTTGTCTCTCAGTGTTCAACTGTTCCACCTTCGTCGTCTCTCGACTCTCTCTCTGTGTCTACTTCCCAATTTTTTATTCGACTGTCCCTGTTCATGGCTTTTAGCCATTCGTCCCCACGCCCATTCGGTTCCTCCTCCGCCTCCGTCGATTCACCTTCTGCAGCTGTACTTGGAGTTCCCTGTTCGACGTCAGCATGAATGCTCAGGGAGTGGCCACGTGTCCGCATCTGAACAGCGCCAGCCTGCTCGCCGGTTCGTTTCTTTAGTTACGTCGTGGATGCGTTCTTCCTCCACCATGGCAATCAAACGGACCTCAAATCTTTACAAACGCGGCTTAATCCTTCGTCAATTCTGCTTCCTCCATCGGGCGCAATCTTAGCCGTACGATCTGGATTCCCCAGATTCAACGTCATACGCACGTTCCGCGTGGTTGACCTGCTCGACCGATAACGCGCAATCAACAGCGGTTTTCTCTCACCTCCGCCACCACACGTCAATCGTTGAGTGGGATCGCTCCGCTTTCTCCAAAACCGTTTACCATTTGAGGGCGCCCCGATCAATACCGCCGGTTTCCAGAGCGCAGGTCCCGCCTTGTATGATTAGCGCTTTTTGCCTTTTCCGCCCGCGGTTCTCCGGTTCGCCATGCGTCCAAATGCTCGGGCTTCCCCCATTTCGGCCCTGTTGGCCCAACGATGCGTAATTAGCGCTAGGCGCTAATCGGGCACAAAAATCACCTCCTTTTCCCGATCTGGGGCTCCCAGGGGCTACTTTGACCTCCTACGCAGTCTCCATGGGCCTCGGTCAGCGCGCTTTGACCGAGGTCCTCGTCATTCCACGCTGGCTGCCATTGCCACTGGTTCAAGGTGTTTTTTATCGTTGTTTTTGGAATTTTTAGAGATTCGTCCCAACCTGATACAGTCATGGTTCTTTGCCAATCTTTGTTGGATCCAATTTGGATCACTTATAAGTGCTTTGCATCTTTAAATTGAAGCATATTGTCATTAAAGCTATCTTACTTGGTCATCATCTTGCATTTGCATCCTAAAATTTACCTCCAAGCCAAAGCTTGGTTGATAGATAGATAGGAAAACCCCTTTCATCTTTGCTTGAGAAGTCTAGCCTTACTGGTATTTAAAATGGTGATCTTGCAGTCGTCAAAGCCACAATGTCTGCATCGCCAGAGGCACCAGGTACATTAGATTTCAAGGAGAGGGATCAATAATCACACCTTCGTGTGCTTCACCTTGACTTCTCTCTACCACTTATTGTAGAGTTTAGGCTCAATATAGATAAAGCTCAAGGGATTCATTTACATTAGGCATCTTAATTAAAATTAATCAATAGTTTGCATTCCACCTAACTTAGTTTGCATTCATCTATCTAACTCTCTCTAACTTGGCATATTGTTATTTTATGAGCAATCTATCTTTACTTGCAATATTATATGGTTGCTCTTGTATTTATTGGAATTTCTAAGTTTAACGCGTTAGAAATTCTTCCTATACTATCTGATTTATTTCTTCCTACTTGTTCAATTACTTAACAGGTTGTTTACCATGTAGATACTAAAAATAACAACAAGGATAGTATCAACACATACAAATCATCAACTGAAAGTAAACAAGCACACAAGTGACACTGTTGTTTTTGGACTAATGTCCCCGGAAAAACCCAATGCGGAAAAACCGGTGTAGCTATTCAGAGGGTTTTATTATTATGCAGTTTCAGAATACAACCTGGGTGCCAGAAATGGCTCGCCCAACAAAGAATGCCCTCGGCAGTATTACCTCTTAGTCAGAGACAGATATTCCAACTAAATCACGGGATGAACGATCCCATAGCAACAATGCAGCTTCTATTGCTCTGCGTCACCCTATCCAGCTTTCCAGCTCCAATCTATCCCACGAAAAATCTCCCAACGCTGCCTCTAGGCCCTACATCAGTCTCTCTGGCCCAGCATTAGCCTCTCTGGGCTCTGTGTCAGCCTCTGCGTCTCACACGCTGGCCCTCTCTGGCTCTGCGCAGCTCCTGGTTGCCTCTGTGTGGTCTCTGGCTGGCTCTGCGTGGCCTCTGGCTAGCTCTGTGTCAATCTCTCCCGGCTTTTGCGCTGATCCACCCGGTACTAACTCTGCCTCTCTGCTATGTATTCACTGCCCCTCAGCTGCAATTCAAATCACTCACTCAATTTCCTCAACAAAACCTGCCCCAGAAAATCAAGTTCTTGATCTCTCTTGGTGTGTCCTCCAACTGACCCTCAAGCCTCCTCTTATACTTTTCTCATAGGTCCATCAACGGCCGAGATTAAATCTCTAATCAACGGCTAAGATTAGATTTGGCTTGATCCATGACTTTTGGACCATTCTAACCCGGTTTTATATTAATACCCATTAATATTTTATTAACTCCATTAAAAATATTAATTATTTTAATATATCCCAAACTAGTTAGATTCTGCCCAAACCATTTTTGGGTCTTGGAGATCTCATGTGCTTTAGCTTCTTTACAAATTTTTGTGGCTAGAGCACATTCGATGCTACCCCAAACTTTTTGTGGCTAGAGCACATTCGATGCTACCCCAATCTTAGCGAGGATTGTGCTCTAGTAATACTCCTCACTGAGTATCACCCTGATCATCCAGCATCGGTCCATGTGCTGATGCTAGGCCTCCCCGCCCAACATCCTCTGCACTGTTGCATCCTGTACTATTGTCCATGACCCTACCACTACCACTGCTGCATTTGTACGGCAGCTCCCTTTGCATCTATGTTGCTGCCCATGGCCCTGTCACTGCCAATGTTACATCTGCACTGCATCCCCTCTCATCATGTTGTATCGTGTTGCCCATAGCACTGCCACTGCTACCGCTGCATTGCAACTCAATTACTAAGTAAGTAATTGATCCTCCCGACTCTGACATCTCTGTCAGGCTAGAAACACTCCCAATGTTCAAGCTCCCTTTGTCGCTGACAAGTGCTCCCTCTACTGACCTCTACGTTGTTGCAACACCTCTATGCACTCGCACTATTGCCTCACGCTGTCCCGGGACTCCTGCACTTTAGCATCCTCTGTCACTCCATCCACATTCATCTCTACCGACATCCGCCAATCCTGCTACTTGTCTTCGAGGGTCTTGTAGCAAGGTATAATGAGTCTAATCCAAGAGGTTAGGTACCTTAAAGATCCTGCCCCTCATCGTCTGTAGTTCGTCTGATTATAGCTCGATGTCTCCCCACTTCCTCTCAAGTGGCACATGAGCACTCATGGCACAGTCGTCATCTTTCTCCGCCCTCACTGGCACTGCCTTGGTCTCAGAAGCCTCTCCCTTACTCTTCTTCCTCGGACTCTGGTTCACATAGTGACCCAATTCCCCACAATGGAAGCATTTGACCTTGGAGAGGTTCTTCTTCTTTTTTTTCTCCTACTTTCCCGCAGATGTGAGAGCTGCATCTTCTTCTTCCACCTTCTTGACTCTGACCCCTTTTCCGCTACTCACTGCCTTGGTCACCCTTCTGATCTCTTCTTGACAAAGAGTCGCCCACAGTTCCTCCCAATCTAGAAGGCTCATCCTGCCCAATATGCTCTAGACAAATACCTCCCAATCCTCTGAGACTACGTTCAATGCGGTCCTCGCCATCAATTCCTGATCCCGCGTGGCCCCTATGGAAGTTAGCTGATCACGGATCTCCTTCAATCCACCGAGGAAGACATTTATCTGCTCTCCCTTCTGCATCTGGTATGACCACAACTGATTTTCAAGTAACATCTTTCTCTGCACGGAAGTATGCTGGTACAATTTCTTTAGGGCCTCCCACATCTCATTTGTCGTGTCCTTCTCGGCAATATGCGGCACCACATGATCCTTGACCCCATCAAGGATGATGCACTTTGCCCTGGCCATTACCTCCTCGTACTTCTCATTTTCAACTGGGCCAACTGGGATCGCTATCGTTTTCAAGGCGAAGTGCTTGATGCGATACCTGTCTAAAATGGACAAGATCCTAGCCTTCCAAACTATGAAGTTGGAAGCTCCGTCTAGTCAATCCTGATCTCTTAGCCCATTCACTGCCATTTCGCTGCTCCTCTTTCGACTCTTCCGAGTCTCTCTACTTCCCTCCTGGAAATCCTTTGATCGACTCCTACTAAGTCTCTCAACTTCCCGTCTGGAAGTTCTCGATTTGACTCCCTCTAAGTCTCGATTTCCCCTCTGGAAACCTCTCTGCCAATGTCGACATGCCCCACTCCGATTGTTTGTGCAACTACACCATTGATCCAGATTCCTTAGCTAGAAATCCTCAGTAGCAACTCCCTGCTCCTTGGTCTTGCCCTGTTAGGTACTGTTCTGACCACAGTACCCCTCCACCTTTGCTTTGCAACTTACCCACAGCCTCCTATGCCTCAGCGATCTGAAGGTTTGAGCCTCTAGGCTCTGCGCAATCTCGGCACGTGCAAAATTTGCACCTCTTGGCCACAGCGTCGATCATTCCTGACTGAGAAAGATAATTGGGCACTACGTAGGTCAGGTCTGCTCCTCTCTACCTCTGCGTTGATCCTCCTCTTGGCTCGAACTGATGACGCAGGCCATCTGCGTCACCCCTTCCTTGCTGCTTTGTGCTAGGAACAGCGTCTGTCACTCGGGACAGTTGGTTCCGCTGCTAATGCTCTGCTCAGCTGATGCCTTCAGTTATCCTATGATCTGCAACCACCCTCTAATACCATATTAGAATTTCTAAGTTTAACCCGTTAGAAATTCTTCATGTATTATCTGATTTATTTCTTCTTACTTGTTCAATTACTTAACAAGTTATTTACCATGTAAACGCTGAAAATAAATACAAGTACAGTATCAACACATACAAATCATCAACTGAAAGTAAACAAGCACACAAGTGACACCATTGTTTTTGGACTAATGTCCCCGGAAAAACCCAATGCGGGAAAATCAGTGCAGCTATTTAGAGGGTTTTATTATTATGCAGTTTCAGAATACACCCTGGGTGCCAGAAATGGCTCACCCAACAGAGAATGCCCTCAGTGGTAGTACCTCTCAATCGGAGACAGATATTCCATCTAAATCACGGGATGAACTATCTCACAGCAACAATGTAGCTTTTGTTGCTCTGCGTCACTCTGATAGGGACTGCATCACCCTATCTAGCTCTCCAGCTCCAATCTGTCCCACGAAAAATCTCCCAGCACTGCCTCTAAGCCCTGCGTCAGCCTCTCTGGCCCAGTGGCAGTCTCTCTGGCCCAGCGTCATCCTCTCGGGGCTCTGCGTCAGCCTCTGGAGCCTCTGCATCTCACATGTTGGCCCTCTCTGGCTTTGCACAGCTCCTATCTGCCTCTGCGTGGCCTCTAGCTGGCTCTGCATCAACCTCTCCCAGCTTTTGCACTGATCCTCCCGGTGCTAACTCTGCCTCTCTACTATGTATTCGTTGCCCCTCAGCTACAACTCAGATCACTCACTCAATTTCCTCAGCAAACCCTGCCCCAAAAAATCGAGTTCTTGATCTCTCTTGGTGTGTCCTCCAACTGACCCTCAAGCCTCCTCTTATAATTTTCTCGTTGGTCCATCAACAGCCGAGATTAAATCTTTAATCAATGGCTAAGATTAGATTTGGCTTGATCCATGACTTTTGGACCATTCTAACCCAGTTTTATATTAATACCCATTAATATTTTATTTTCCCTAAGTTTAGACTTAGGAACTCCATTAAAAATACTAATTAATTTAATATCTCCCAAACTGGTTAGATTCTGCCCAAACCATTTATGGGTCTTGGAGATCTCATGTGCTTTAGCCTCTCCACCAATTTTCGTGGCTAGAGCACATCCGATGCTACCCCAAATCAACAACATTGTCATTTAATTTCTTTGTTTATTGTCCATTGAGACTATTACATTTATTTGAGCATCTCTTTGAAAGCAAAGTACAAGTTTATTTCATTCTTGCAAGTTATATTTTCTGCTCATCTTTTAATATTGTGTCATTTCCTATACTAATACTTGTCTTGCAACATTATTTATCTTGTGACTTGATATATTATTATATTTTGCAAGTGTTGAATCTTTATTAAGCATTGTTATAAGGCATTGGTTTATCATTGTTAATCTAGTCATTGTCTTGTTGATCTTATTGAGATTGTCTCTTAAATATTTACATTTATCTTTTAGTAGTCAAACTTGCTAAATAATTTTTTAATCAAGTTGCTTACATAAATAATTGCCTTGCCCTTAGTCTCCTAGACTTCTTGTTGCAACAAGTTTTCCCTTTCTAACTATCCTTAGGGACTACCCCCTTTAGCTTATCTAAGAGAGAGCTTAAACGGAGTGAGTAGGGATTATGTGACAGCCCCTACTCTGAGGGTTGTGCCTTAAAGATTATATCTTGCGGGGTTAGAAACTTTTCCCACACTTAGGTGTACATCTTAGGCAACAACAGACCCACCTAGAGATGTTGCAGGGACTAGAAAGAGGTCAGCATCTCTTCATGACACTTTGCAGGATACAAAGAGGCATGCAACAGTGGTACTTTTAGGGAGAGCAGACGACCACATAGGTTCTCAAGTTATCTGGCATTAATGAGCCACATCATTGATTCTGAACCTTCCAATTATGTAGAGGCTATAGGCTAGCAGGTTTGGAATGATGCCCTGATGAAGGAGTATCATTCCATCATGAAGAATGACGTGTGGGAGATAGTTTCGAGACTAGAGGTGAATTCAATAGTGACTTCCAAGTGGATTTATAAGATCATGCATGCAACAAATGGCAACATCGAGAATTACAAAGTGAGGTTTGTGGTGAGACAGCTCTCCCAAAAGGAAGGAGAGGACTATGAGGAGACTTTTGCTCCAATCGCTAGGTACACTTCAATCAGGACTACTATTTCTCCTTCTTCAGTTATGGGTTGGAGATTACATCAAATGGATGTAAAGACCGCGTTCCTCATGAGTCACTGGTGTGAATGAAGAGGAAGTGTACATAGAGCAACCTCAAGGCTTTGTGATACATGGGAAGGAGTCTCGTGTATGTAGATTGAAGAAGGCTTTGTACGAACCCAAGCAGGCACCTAGGGCATGGTATTCTAGGATTGATGGATACTTGATGAGTTTGAGCTTAACCAAGAGTGATGTGCATCCTAATATTTACTACAAGGTTGTTGATGGAGATCCTTTGATCTTGGTGTTGCAAGTTGATGATTTGTTCCTTATTGGGGTAGAGAGGCTCATTGTCAGGTGCAAAAGGGTGTTGGCTTCGGAGTTCAAGATGAAGGATCTTGGCTTGATGCATTATTGATACTTGATGAGTTTGAGCTTAACCAAGAGTGATGTGCATCCTAATATTTACTACAAGGTTGTTGATGGAGATCCTTTGATCTTGGTGTTGCAAGTTGATGATTTGTTCCTTATTGGGGTAGAGAGGCTCATTGTCAGGTGCAAAAGGGTGTTGGCTTCGGAGTTCGAGATGAAGGATCTTGGCTTGATGCATTATTTCTTGGGATTGGAGGTGTAGCAGAGGTCAAGTGAGATCTTCCCCAAACAAGGGAAATACTCAGTTCAGATCTTGAGGAGATTCGGTATGATGCACTGCAAGTCCATGGCTACAACTATGGTGACAAATTTGAAGAAGTTGAGTGATTCCGCTTCAGAATCACATTCGATGGATCCCACTATGTACAAGCAGTTGATTGGATCCTTGATGTACCTGGTTAACACTGGGCCAGATATTTGCTTTACAGTGAGCACCCTAAGCTAATTTATGGTTGAGTCGAGGCATGTACATTAGGTTGCAGTGAAGCATGTGTTGAGGTACCTACATGGTACAGCTGGATATGATCTAAGATATGTCTCAGGTGGTGAAGCAAGGCTACAGGGATATACTAATTCTAACTGGGTCAGGAGTGTTGTGGGTAGAAAGAGCACCTCAAGGTGTTGCTTCAACTTGGGATCAGATATAGTATCTTGTTTTAGCAGGAAGCAAACTTCTATCGCACTCAGTAAAGCAGAAGCAGAGTATATCGCAACCAGTGTTGCAAGTCAAGAAGCAATGTGGCTTCGGAAGCTTCTTGTAAGACTATTTGATAAGATGCTAGAGATGACCTTGATATATTGTGATAATCAAAGTTGTGTCAGTTTTCAGAGAATCCAATATTTCATGACAGATCAAAGCGCATTGACATCAAATATCACCCCATCGGAGACATGGTGCAAAAGGGAGCAATGTGCTCTAGTACATATCCACAAATGAGTAGATTACATACATTCTCACCAAGCCTCTATCTAGGGGGGAAGTTTGTATACTTCAGAAAAAAGCTTGGCATGATGAAGAATGTCTCCCTCGCTAGAGTGTTGATGTTTCTACAATTTGCAACATCAAGCAAACATTCTCCCACGGGGTCATGTTGATTTGACTAGGGGGGACAATACATTCAGCCATGAGGCCATGCTAATTTGGTTAGCGGTGAATGGCTCGGGACAGTCTTTCTCCCATTTGGCTCAGGGAGATTAGCCGTCAATACTCACATTGCCTGCTCCGAGATGAAGTGATCTATTTTTTATAGTGCAGGGTTAATTTGTTTATTTAATAGGCTTTTTACCCACCAGTGGAGTAAACAATTCTAGTCTAATGTTGAGTTGTAATGCAAGCTCAATAAGTGAAGGGGCTCCTTGTGATGAGGGGCTTCTTAATGGGTCTCCACTCAACATTAGAGCTCTATATAAATAGACGTGCATGTGAGGAGACACTCATCAACATAGCAAGCTTATTCATCTTCTAGTGGAGGAAAAATTCAGCTAAGGAGAAAGTTGTTCATCTTTTCTTCATCATTTTATCCCTCTCTTGCAGGTTGCACGTGTGAAGGATTTGACCAAGATTGACCGAGTTTGACAAAGCCGCACGTGTGAAGATTGACTGCAGGTTGTCCGAGTTTGACCAGGCCACACGTGCGAAGATTGATCACAGTTTGATCATGTTTGACTAGGTCGCATGTGCGAGGGCTTAACCATAAGCCACACATGTGAGGGTTTGACCGCAAGTCAAGTTTTCTACAGGCCACACATGCGAATTTGACCACAAGCTGCATGTTGACTAAGTTGATCTTTGACTGGTTTGACCAACATTGTCCAGCGATTGTTTGATCAAGTTTAACTAGTGATTTGACTTGTAACGTTGGCTCAAATTTCTAGACAAATTATGATTTTAAACATTGTTGAAAAGACAATTTCTCCTCAAGAAAAGATTGTTGGGTTTTCTTCTGGATTGGATTTCCCAAGTGAAAAATCATTGTGTCTACAGTGCATATGTTATGAATAAAATATATATATAAAATAATACAAATAATGTAAACAATAATCATAATAAATAATGATTAATTAACTAGTAACTAGGTTGGTCCCTGAGGACATGACCGCTAGTGAAGAGACACTTGCCTGGGGTATATAACCAGGGCCCTCACCCTTATTTGTAATCATCTCTTCAATTTTTTTATATAATATTCAATATACAATTACTTGTCCTACAATGGATGTTTACTTTGAAGGATTATTGTTGCGTATACGAACTGTGTTCATTGCATTGGTATCAGAGCATTCCTTTGAGTATACGAACCCTGTTCATTACATTGGTATCAGAGTTGTTTGATCTTCTGACCGCTCAACGACTCCACAAAGCCAGTCTAATCCGGCCTTTGGCCATCAAGTATTCGTCAAACTCATTGTTGAACAGTTGAAGCTTTTAGCCACACAAGTAATTGGAGGTTCTCCATTTTGTTGTTAAGTCTTTAGCCAAAAAAATATTATAAAAATACCGGGGTACAAAGAAAAATTATTTCAAAAAATATACATATATATTTAAAAAAATCCATTAAAAAGAAAATTAAAAAAAAAATAAGAGTGTATAAATATATACAAAGAAGGAAAACAAAAAACAAAAAAATAAACTAATAATTAATAAATTAAAAAATAAATAAATATAGTATATTATAAAATTACAAATTAAATTAAAAAAAAAAGGGAACAGTGGCCATTTCCACACACAAATGTGTAATGCATAGTAGTCAATGCCCGATTACCTGTTGTACAATTCATCTTGCCATATTACAATTCAATTACAGCCACCAGAAAACATACATCCGCTAATTGTGGTTTGTATATCCAAATATCACAAATAAAAAAATAATAAATTGCTATTTTACAAATTTGACTGTCTGCTTCATCATTGACCCAGCCGCTACCTTAATCACAGCCATACCATTTGATTCAGTCGACCACTTCCACTATATATTGTCAAAACAATATTGTTTGTACAATTTCAAGGCCATACAATTGCACAGAGAGTCTGAATGCGAACAGCTCGCTGTAAAAAGGGAAAAAAAAGGTCCATACAATCATCATTGCTATAGTTTATATTAATTATCAGTGCCATATACAGCGGTACCGTACGGCTAACCTTCCGCAGTTTAAAATCCGTACAAATCCTGCACATATTTGAAATTCAATTTGGACAGTCCAAACGGGGCATTAATTTTGTGCGTGACTCACCGTACAGTAACATTTTTTTTAGCAAATTCTTTAAATTTAATTAAAGTAAAGGTTATATTTAGGAAAAAAGAAATATATTCCAAAATAAAGTATTAAAAGTGGTTCTTTTGCACAAGAGTGCATGATCTGGCGGTCGGGGCAGTCGGCTATCTCGCTCCCCGACCATGTTCGATTCTCCCTGCTGCCGCTGCTGCTGCGCTGTATGATGGTTCCATTACGAATGTATGATGTGACAGCTGTTCCATTGCGAATGTATGTATGATATGACGGTTGTCAGCTTGTCTGACAAGTATAATGTAATAAAAAGAGGGCCCCATATCGCTTCTCCTAGGAACTAGCCCCTCCCTTTTAAAAAAAAAATGAACAATCCAAATAAAATAAAATAAAAATTGTAAAAGTTAATTAAACATTTCTAATTTTTCCGTACAAAGTTGTAGCCGAGAAAAAAAAGGGTCATATCTTCAGAAAATAAAAGAGTGATTATTTAAGGTTAATAAAAAAAAAAGGTAAGAACTAAAGGAAAATTCAAATTCAAATTATAAAAGGAGTGATAATTAAAAGAGAAAAGAGATTGAAGAATTAATAAAAAGTTAAAGGGGTCCCCTTTAAAACCCTAAAGTCACAGGTAAACTGAAATTATTTTAAAGGAAAAAAATTATTAAAGATTTATTACTAAAGTTTTGAAGCTTTATCACTGAAACAAAAGGGGGGTAAAATAAAAATAAAGGGTATTTAACATTTAAAATAAAAAAAAAATTAAAGGAGGTCCCATACAAAGTTAAAAGAAATGAATATAAAAAAAAAAAAATGAAAATGACGAAGGAAGAAAGGTTTTCCTATAACGGTCTTTCAATCGCAGACTTTTCAATCAATCTATGTACCAATATCACTCAGAACATAAACAACAAACTTATGTTCCAAGGAATGTTGAAGTTTGCAGAATCCAGTGCTATGATAACAATTCATTACAAATTTCCAGTGATCGGAAGATTCCACAGAAGATTAATCTAGGATGGTTAGATCCATTCTCGATCCAACCATTTTGTTTATAACTCAAAGGATCATATCATCTTGTATCAACGAAAATGAAAGCTCTGAGACGAGAAATTATTCGAAACGGGCAAAGAGATCAAGCCCTTTCATTAGTAAACTTTCAAGACAAAGCTTTCTGAAGAGGAAGACAATGTTATGAATAAAATATATATATACAAATAATGTAAACAACAATAGTAATAAATAATGATTATTTAACTAGTAATTAGTTAATGAAGAGGCATGTCCCTAAGGACATGACCGTTAGTGAAAAGGCACTTGCCTGGGGTATATAAGCAAGGCCCTCACCCTCATTTGTAATCATCTCATCCATTTTTTTTTATAATATTCAATATACAATTATTTGTGGTACAATTGATGTTTTTGTCTTCGAAGTATTCTAAAGATTATTGTTGCGTATACAAACTTTGTTTGTTACACTGATATCAGAGCATTCCTTTGAGTATACGAACCTTGTTCGTTACATACCTATCTTTCTATGGTCTTTATTGTTTCTGTTGCATTTACAGTTGAGATTTCCTATGTAATTATTCAATGATATCAGTGGCATAAGAAATATTGTTTGAAATATCATTAGAATCAAATCAGAAAATTGTATTCTAATGCACATGCTATAGAATTTCAACACCAAGTCCACTTGACTTGTAGACCTCCCTCTACTTCTCATATAAATAAAGGAAGGAAAAAAGTCATTCATATCATTCATGCTTGGAGAGCGCGAGCTTACATCTTATATTTCTTGGGTTCAAAGATATAGGTGGCGCACTAGTCTCTCTCTCTCTCTCTCTTGATCATTATTCTTTGTACTTCATCTCTTATCTTGAGGCACTCGAGTTTCATGAGCATTTTTGGAGTCCAGAGTTAGGATATCATCCATAGGTTGACATTAGAGTTAGGGTTTGTGGATAAATCCTATGTTGTACTTGATGAGGAAAAGAAGAAGAGATGTCTTACATGAGGCCAAGGAAGTCATTCTAACATGATTCGAGCTTGTTGGAGTATCTTTGGCGAAGCTATGTTTTTTCATGTTTTTCCCTAGCTATGGTTTTGGAGAGCTTGGGTTGCACTACCTTATCTTAACTTGAGAGTATGTACTCGAAGTTCAACTCTTATGCACACACACAAACACATGAAATTTTCAGAAATTGTCTTATTCCATATTTGAGTTTCAACTTCATTGTCTTCGTGATTTGTAATTTTCGACACTTATATGCCTTGCTCATTTCACCGATAGGTTAAGAGAGTTTGAGAACCCTCATTTGATCAAAGGTTAAATTGACTGAATGTTTGATATGACAATGTAGAGGTACCCCAGTGGGTGACGAGAAGATGTCTTTGTATTCTTCCACAACCTTGTCCACTTGCCTCTGTTGCATGTAGGGGCCCTATGTGGAGGCCATGGATGTCGCCATGACCTTCTACTCACTCGAAGAGTGGATCAAGAAGAAGACAAATTTCCCATTATGAGAGATGACCTTCCTACATTTCCCAGCAAAGATTAAAGAAATTGTCGTAGGCGAAGCTACCTTTAGCATCTTGTATACTTGTCTACTCAAAGTAATAATAACACTACATAGTTGTCTACTCAAAGTAATAATAACACTACGAGGTCTAAGCTCATATACAACATGACGCATCCACAAGTATGGTTGACCTAAAAGAACATCACAAGCTTCAAGGGGGCAATATCACACAATACCTCATCCTTGAAGGGTTTGATGCCATAGGGCAGACGACATTGTTGCCTGATGCAAATGCAAGTGGGGTGTTGTTAGTTGGTCCAACTGCTTGACGACCTATGTTTAGATGAGGTTCTTTTGACTTCCACTATCAACAATGAAGTGCAATGAAGCACCCTTCACCCATATTTGCAAGTGAAAAAGGTGCTCACTTTCCTCCAGTTCTTTAAGTTTACTTGGTTGGACCTTAATGGTAGCAACAGTGGCACTAGATTCTGCATCAATGATCTACTTCCCCTTGTCTGGATTTGATTCAGAGTCAGAACCTGCATCTAACTATAAGGCTTTCATCTCAGCCACCAACGACTACTTTGAACGACATTCATCGACGTTATGCCAAGGGCTCTTATGGAACTTACACCACTTTTCCATGTCTTTTTTTGTCTTCCCATTACCCTTCTTCGTTTGCGTCTTAGATGGGTTGTCCTAGGGTGGTCCATCTTTGCTTTGTCCTTTGTTCTACAAGTTGGCATTGCCTTTGCCCTACTTCTACTATGAGAAAGTTGCAGATCTAAACTCTCACTTCTCTTTAAATTTTTGCTCGATTTTGGCAACATATCAATATGTCACGCCCAATGAGGAGATGTGTTGGGCGCGGGATCCCCCCAAGGCAAGTTTTGGGGCTTAAAGCCTAAGTTTTGACTAAGTCCGATGTAAAAACTCCACGATTTGTGGGCGCGGAGCACAAAGTTGTAATTAAGTCATAGAGTTGTCCGCCCTTACTTTTGTAATGTAATGTCGGCTTGAGAGTTCTACCCACGGTCCGCGAACCATGGGATTGTATAAATAGAGCGAGGCTCTAAGTGTAAAAAAACAATGAATCGATCCATGTAAGATCTATTGATGAAGCATTGAGTCTAAGTGTAAAGTCGAGTCTTTGGATAGTAGAGTGGGAGAAGGCTCTGCAGCTGAGTGCGCAGAGGCCTAGTAGTCTGCAGCTAAGTGCGCAGGGCAGATTGAGTCTGTAACTGATTGAAGCATTAACAAAAAGAAGTTTTACATTATTTCTGTGTATCTTTCCCTGTTTTATGCATTGAAATATATTGGGTTTGAATTGCAAGTTTACTGGTTATTCACTGCGCGAACTTATATGAATATGTTGAAGAAGTGAACATAAGATAAAGTATCTATTTACACGAAGATAACTAACTGTTATAAGAAGATAAGTAATATCCACAGTGTAAGTTGGGGAAATAGCGCAGATCGCTAATTTAGCAGCACGAAAACTCCTCAGCCCCTGGTTAGGGTTGTGCGAAGTCGAGTATAACAGGGAGCGAAGGCCTCGCGGGTTAGCAAAGTGCACGGAGCCACCTGCGCGAAGGTATTCACAGTTGGACTAAATCGGCCCCTCAAACATCTCAAGGGTGCAGAAACTTGGTTCCAGCATCCCCCCCATACTGCTTCGAGTGAGACCTCAGTCCACGCTCCGCGGGTTGTTGCCGAAAGGGCCAGTAGTACAGGGATTTGTTTGGCTAAATAACTTCAAACCTGGGTCAGGCCCCATCAAGCCAACAAATGGTTCCGTTGCCGAGACTCGAACCCGGGTCTCAGGTGAGAGCCGAGTATCCTAACTAGCTAAACTACAACGGTTGAGTCTGTAACCGATTAAAGCATTAATAAAGAGAAGTTTTACAATATTTCTGTGTATTTTTTCCTGTTTTATGCATTGAAGTATATTTGGTATGAATTGCAAGTTTACTGTTTATTTGTTGCGCGAACTTATATGAATATGTTGAATAAGTGAATATAAGATAAAGTATCTGTTTACGCGAAGATAACTAACTGTTATAAGAATCAAACTTACTTACATATGGAGTTATTTAGCCAAACAAATCCCTGTACTACTGGCCCTTTCGGCAACAGCCCGCAGAGCGCGGACTGAGGTCTCACCTGAAGCAGTATGGGGGGATGTTGGAACCAAGTTTCTGCACCCTTGAGATGTCTGAGGGGTCGATCTAGTTCAGTGGTGAATATCTTCGCACAAATCACTTCACGCACTTTCCTGACCTGCGAGGCCTTTGCGCCCTGTTATACACGCCGTCGCGCAGCCCTAACCAGGAGTTGAGGAGCCTTCGCGCTACTAAAGCAGCGATCTACGCTATTTCCCCAAGTTACACTGCGGACCTTCCTCATCTTCTTATAACAATTAGTTATCTTCGCGTAAACAGATACTTTATCTTATATTCACTTATTCAACATATTCATATAAGTTCGCGCAGCAAATAAACAGCAAACTTGCAATTCATACCCAATATACTTCAATGCATAAAACAGGAAAAGATACACAAAAATATTGTAAAACTTCTCTTTATTAATGCTTCAATCAGTTATAGACTCAAGCCAACAAGATGTCCAAAAACTCCATCTCTATCTAGATGCATTTGTGTAGACCATCGCAGAACTTGAGCACCAAACATCACTCAAAGTCTTTGATACCCAACTTGGTGCGCAAGGTAGATATTTGTGAACTCTAGCATCGTTTGGTCCCTCTTTTGTTGCAATGTTGTCCATCTTTTGATTCTAATAATCATAGCATCCAACTAGGTAATATCGTTCCTTAATAGCATCCTTAAAAGAGCCCTAAGTGGGTACGACCGCAAACATTATGGATTCTTCTATGGCCTTTTGCTCATGGTAAGTCTCCCACCAATTCTTGACACGGGAGCCAACCTTAAGGTGTTAAATTTGGCAGCTAGGGAGAAATTCCCTATTAAAGAAATATTAATTAAATTGGGATCAAAAGAAATTGCTCTTAGCTATGTCAGTTTAAATCGACTGGAGGGAAATCATTTTAATTTGAAATTTCAAATCTAATGTCGGCCTACCTTATTCGATTTGTCAATCTACTATAAAAAGTGTGATCCCCCAAGTACTTCGTATGGTGGATAACATATATCTTGTTCCGAGGTTTTTCGGATGCTTCTCATCTATGCACTTCTAAAGGGTAAGGTTTTGGTATTCGGCAAAGGTTGTAATTTGAAATACAACAAGGCTACGATTTTGTGATTTGCTACATGAATACACTTTTGTCAACAGACTATATTTCTGCATATGCTACAGAACCATACGTCGTACAAGACTATACTCTCACCGTTGTTACTCTCACTAGCTAATTGGTCATCAGTTATGACATTTTTCATTTATGGCATGGACTGCTTGTCTTTGTAAATTGAACTATGATACACTGAAATGGCTCGTTGATTCACACTCACAATAACTCGATTCTTTGCATAAATTTTGATGACTCGAAACGTATGTATCCGCCGAGACCTCATTTTAGTAGATCCATTACAGTGGCATCGTATATAGTGGCAAAGATCATATTTTGTGTCAAGTTTGTCTCACCATGGCTTCTCTGCTCTCTTCTGCTATATAGTATTGTATCCCAATATGTATGGCATGCTCCTCCATGACATGATGTTAGTATGTTAGTATGATTTCAACAATATATCTCTCCGCAATAATCGTATGGCATCTCTATGAAATAATTAATACACAATATATGGTATCTTTGCAATTATGTGAATGGCATCCTCTATGTTATATATGGCATCCCCTACATTACATATTTGGCATCATAATAATCTATAGGTTTGGCATCACACTAATCTATAGGTTTGGCATCATACCAATCCATAATCTTGGCAACGTATTAGTCCCTAGTCTTGGCATTAGTTCGTTGTCTTGGCACCACATATGTTCACAGTTTTCGCATCATACTATTATTTATATTTAATTCCCAGATCCGTATTTTCATGAGTATGCAAAGCAGAGCAATTGGTATATATGGCCACAACACATTGGTATGGAAGCATTGTATGTATGGCATCCCTTGTTAGTTGTGCATGAATGACATCATTGGCATCTCAGTTTTATCGTAGATCAGTATTGGCATTGACGTACTGAAGGCAGAACAATATTGGTATTGGCACTTTGATTTGGCTCCATCTTATGCAAAATCCTTGTAAGCATAATTTTGAGCACGGGCCGTGACATTGTTGTTGATGTATCTCTCTATCATTATACTTTGTATCTCAACTGAACTATTGATGAAATCTAATAGAAGAAGAAGAATTGAGTTTCGGGTTTCCCCCTTTTGGGGTTTTACCCTTGTCTCCGACTAATCTTGTTGTCTCTATGTGTGTGTGCTTTTCTTTTGATGTTCCTTTTATTTTCGTTGCACTGTTGATGATGTTGTTCTTTCCACATAATTGCATATGTTGCTAATGACATTATGGGGTGAATGAATATGTAAATGATGAAAATTATATAAATGCAATTATCAAAGCAAAGAACATTTCAACCCTAAGAAAAATTAATATGGTATCAAAGTTAGGCTGAAGAAAAGTCATGGATATCACCCTTATGAAGACACCGTTGATGGAAGCAAGCAAAGACAGCGGAGACCTAAAAGAAATCTAGGGTTTGAAGGAAACCACATGCACCCTTGTTAGAGTTTGGTGGATAGCATAAAATTAGGATTTGGAAGAAACCCTTAAGTGTGGCTTCTAGATGTTGAAGGCTTGAAGCCTTGAAACCCTAGTTTGATCAGTACAAGCATTTGTGCCATATTCAATATCATTCTAGATTCGCTCCAAGAGATAGTATGTTTATAGTTGAGGCATCTCTATTAATGTTTGTTGATGACCAATGGCGCCTCATGATTAAGAAAGGACTTGGAACAATGATTCTGCGAATGATTGCATTTCTTCTGCAAACTCTCAGTAACAGAATCAAGAAGGAGTTGAACTCTTCCTTCAACCCTAATTTAAGATAAGTACCTTCAAGAATTATTTCTTAATGACACTACTCTTGTTTTAAATTTATCATTTTTTATTATTGCTAAGCCTTCCTGCGTATTTGAGCATTTTAATACTTCTAACTTCCTAATGAAGTGGTGATAAGTAGATTCTTTGGATACTAAGTGGTGCAGGAAAAGAGAGATAGTACAGGTAGTACTGGAAAAAGTTGGTACAGGAAAAAGGAAGTTGGAGCAGATATGCAAGTTGATAAAGCAGCTATAGTATGCATGTGTTACCGCTGCTAATGGAAAACAAGTACTGCAAATTGTTGAAGGTATCTGAATGTTACAAGGTATGTGTTTTGAATTAGCTGCAATGTTGGATGGCAAGATAAATCCTGAGGTATGACAAGAATATCACCTTCAGTAGTAACTTGATTCACGCATGCTAGTCTCATTCATATGTAAGTAAGTTTGATTCTTGATACATGTGATATATTAGTACATTTCATATGATCTCTTTGATTTTTGGCAAGCATCTAACTAGAAAATACCTGTCATGCAACCTTGATGGATATCTTGATTGTTGTACAAGGTAAAGCACAGCTAGAAGCACTGACTTTAATATACAGTAACTTGATATCGTTGTCGGTTCATATAATATGGTAACCCTGATGGTATTATGGTGGTTATGAGATTGATACTAACTTTCTTCTTATAGATCTTGATAAGGCTTGATAAGTTGTATCTGTTATAATGACTTATTAACATAGTAAATTAGACAATATGACAAAATGAATGCCCGGATGGTGTTATACTTTGATGATTTATATGACATTAACTTTTGATGACTATTTGATGTCATGTTCATATGTGATAGTGAAGCAGCTAATGATGACTTGTTATATATATGAAAGTCTGATATAGCTTAACTCTGTGATCTGGCAGTTTTGTTGATATATATGTAAGACAGGTTGATGTCTTGATGAATGATGATTGAAGAAGCTTCCCATTTAGAGGGAGAAACCTTTGATAAGATCCTAGCACCTATGGTTGCAGATCAAAACAAGTCTTCTGGACATGAATTGACAAACACATAATGTTAATAAAGATATGTCTTTGCTAATTAATTTTATGAGCTAACAATGACAAAACTAATTCACCCCAGCAATTTCAAGATCTACTTCCCAATTTTAGAGGAAGTATATTGTCAGAATCATGACATGCTGGTTTGCATTAATGGATTATTATTGCTAGATTTGATGGATCCCGTGATAAGCAATCAGTCAAATGGATCCTTGTATGCACTCGGAGCTAGACGGAGTCTAATTGTATATGGCTAGGCCAAGGGACATCTCTGTGGATTGAGATTATGTTGCTGTATGAGACAAGCTTAGGCTTGTGGCTTGTTGTTTCCCTATATGAGAGGGAGAAAGGATGAATATGACATTCTTTTCTTTACGACATGTATTTGCTCTAATGTTTGACGTTCTAATGAACAGGAAAAATAAAGAACTGTTGCTCTTGGTAATGTATGAGGCAGTATGATTGAACTCTTCAGTAAGTTGTTTGAGCCGCTTCTAGATATGAGCACTTTGATATGTTTTTTATCTTTAGAGAGTAACATGGATTGATGGATGTGACCCTCCTACGTAAGGGTCCGAGCTAATCGAAGACACTGAACTAATTCTTCCCCCCATCTGAGCTCCCAAGGTGAGGAATTGAGCCGAAGAGCTCTTAGCGTTGAGGGAACTCTGGACAATAGGTGTGCGTGATCCCTATTCTTCAGTAGGTTGGGTATCTCCCCTATTGTCACCCATAGGGTGTGCGTGATCCTTGTTCGTTTTGATAGGTCGGGTATCTCCCCCTATCTTGGTCTAGCAGAGTATACCCCAGTTGGCATCATACCCACAAGCTAGGCTTGTTGGGATCGTCCCTCCCCGTCTGGCCAACGGGTTGAGGAGGCTTGGGGGTGTGCGATCCTTACCTTTGGTAAGTCGGGGATCTCACCTAAGCTCGAATTATGATGCAAGTGTTCTACCACATGACTCTTAAAGATCATTGTTGGGAAGATCAACAAGCAATAGGATGGTTGTGATCCTTACCTTGTATGGCAAGTGGCATCTCGCCCATTGATTGCACAATGGGATAGCTGTGATCCTTGCTTGGTAAGTGGTATCTTGCATTTTGCTCGATATAGGATGGTAGCCAGATGCTCCCCTATATGAGATGACTTGTGATGAGAGTTCCTCATAAGACCTTCCCCATTGTCGTAGACATGATATGAGAGTGTCCCATAGGACCTTCCTCATTATCACTAGATTCTGGGTGGCAACATTGACTCCCCAATGACGAGGTTCTCGGGTAGTAGCATTGGGCTCCCCGCTAGCAGATGTTCTGGGTTGAGCTGGGCACCCTGATGTGGTTCCAAATTGAGCATGGATCCCTGTTGTTGTTCCGGATTGAGCTAATCTCTCAGAGATGTTGTCGTGAGTTGAGTTGGGCTCCTCTATGGTACATTTTTCAGATTCAAGATTATTCAACAGACAAAGATGAGCAAAGATGAATCAAAATGAGATATGACTTGATGACAATGATGATTTTATTTCAGATAACCATATTGATTATTGGATATAGGATGGAATTCGAATGGTTCCCTATGATGTTGATGTGAGTTGAGATGGACTCCCCTATGATGATTCTTCTTCTTCTTCTATTAGATCGAGATTGTTCAGTCGATGATCAAAGGAAATTGAGATGAGATGTGATGAGAAGGATGTTTTGTCATGCGATATTAACTTGGAGATTAGTAGGTTTTGAGGATTGATCTCCCCAACCTCTGTTTGTGCATTTTTTCTCTTCTTTTATGACGATATGAGATGGATCTTATCAATGATACAATTATTTGCCTTTCTTATGATTGAGATATGTTCACTCGAGAATCGTCATGATGCAGCTATGATGAAGCATCCCAGATAAGGGTTATGATTTAGATGGAAATTTCTCCCTAGCTGAGAGGAGTGTTAAATTTGCCAGCCATGGAGAAGTTCCCTATAAAGAAATATTAATTAAATTGGGATCAAAAGAAATTGCTCTTAGTTATGTCAATTTAAATCAATTAGAGGGAAATCATTTTAATTTGAAATTTCAAATCTAATGTCAGCCTGCCTTATTCGATTTGTCAATCTACTATTAAAAGGGTGATCCCCCAAGTACTTCGTATGGTGGATAACATATATCTTGTTTTGAGGTTTTTCGAATGCTTCTCATTTATGCACTTCGAAAGGGTCAAGGTCTGAGTATTCAGCAAAAAGGTTGTAATTTGAAATACAAGGCTACAATTTTGTGATTTCTACATGAATACACTTTTGTCAACAGACTACATTTTCACATATGCTATAAGGCCATACGTCATACAAGACTATACTCTCACCGTTGTTACTCTCACTAGTTGATTGGTCATCAGTTATGACGTTTTTCATTTATGGCATGGATCACTTGTCTTTGTAAACTGAACTATGATAACTGAAATGGCTCATTGATTCTCATTCACGGTAACTCAATTCTTTGCATAAATTCTTATGACTTGAAACATATGTATCGCTAAGACCTCATTTTAGTAGATCCACTACAATAGCATTGTATATAGTGGCAAAGATCATATTTTGTGTCAAGTTCGTCTCACCATCACTTCTCTGCTCTCTTCTGTTATATAGTATGGTATCCCAATATCTATGGCATGCTCCTCCACGACATGATGTTCATATGTTCGTATGATTTCAACAGTATGTCTCTCTGCAATAATCGTATGGCATCTTCATGATGTAATTAATACGCAATATATGGTATCTCTACAATTATGTGAATGGTATCCTCTACGTTATATATGGCATCCCCTACATTACATATTTGGCATCATACTAGTCTATAGGTTTGGCATCATATTAGTCCCTAGTCTTGGCATTAGTTCATTGTCTTGGCACCACATATGTTCACAGTTTTGGCATCGTACTATTATTTATATTTAATTCCCAGATCCATATTGTCATTAGTATGTAGAGCAGAGCATTTGGTATATATGACCGCAACACATTGGTATGGCAGCATTGTATGTATGGCATCCCTTGTTAGTCGTGCGTGAATGACATCATTGACATCTCAGTTTTATTGTAGATCAATATTGTCATTGGCGATGTTGACCACTCCATGTCAACTACCCTATAGCAGTATACATTTTCGCAAAGGAATTCCATCATGTTCAAGCATTCAGATTATCCTGGAACCATCATCACTAGTCATCAATCTGTCAGAGTGGTAAACCCATTCTGCAAAGTTTTAATGTAAATGATGCTAGTAAGACCATATGTGTATGTAACAACCTAGGTAAGTCTATTACTTTGGCGACTAATTTCATCCTAGGAGGTTTTTTGTCTCACTGATTCATCTGTATTCCTAAACACGAATGGTCGGCAGAGTTTTTCCCTACAGCCTCACCCTAAAGCTATGGTGGAATTTATCGTCAAGGTCTTCGTTGAGTCCTAATGTTTTAGTTGAGTCTTTTGTAAAAGTGATTTGGGAATAAATTAAGATAAATGGCCAAATTATTTTATTACAAATCACTTGGTCTACTAAATCATATTGAGTCGCAGAATTGGGTAATAAATTGAGGGTCTATAACTATGTTACCAAGATTCGGATACGGGTACGGATCTGCCAGTTTTTTGAAAATGCAAGATCCGGATACGGCAAGGATACGTCACGTACAATATATATATATATATATATATTAAAAACATTTTAAAGCTATTAATTAAATAGTAGACAGTGGACATTGGACATTTTATAATTATTGATTATATAATATATATCTATATGATATACATGCTAGAGATAACAAATATCATAATATGAAATATAATTATTAATATTATATAACTTTTAATAACTTTAAAAAATCATTATTAAAGATATATAATATATATTATAACTTTATATTAATATAAGAGTGGAACAATAAAATATATATTAATATTAAATAAAGAGAATGCTAATAATACTATTGTTATAAATCTACCATTTGTTGTTATATAAATATAATAATTATAATACTATTTGGCATTTGATGTAATTAGTAAATTACTAATAGTTATAAATTGACTATATAATAGAATTCTAAATATTTCATAACTAAAAAATTTAAATTGACTAAATAATACTAAATAGTTAACTATTATATATATAGTCTATAGAATGTCATTCACTGTTATGTAAACAATAATACCATTTGCCATTTGAATTTTGCAGGCCTTTAAAAACAAAATAAAAAAATCAATGATTTGGCATTTGCCTTTAAAAACAAAAACAAAAAAATTAAAATCGACCATTTGGCATTTGCGACTATACAATCCACCATTTGGCATTTGCGGGCCTTTAAAAAAAACAAAAAAACATACAATCGACCTTCCAAATAAAACCAAAAAAAAAAAATTAAAACCGGACACCATTTGTTGTGTATTTTATATGACATTTGAAAAAATAAAATTTTACCCTATCTGCTGAGCAGCAATGAGGCGATGGCTGAGCACGGTGGCTAAGTGTTGCTGGCTAGGGCAACAATTCACTGATGGCAGCGTGGGGACAATGGTTGACTGACGGCAACGTTCCTAGCTCGCTGGGGACGCATATCTAAACCTACAGCAACAATTGAAACCTTCAAAAATTTTGCTTTTTCTGACTTTTCGATGACCATTTCACCCTTTCCAGCAGCCACCAGCGGGATCCGTATCCTGGGAAAGTTTGTCGTTTCCAAAAACTGTATATTTATAAAATACGTATTTTAGACGTATTTTTGGCGTATCGTATCCGAATCTGGTTCAAATCCGTGGATCCGGCAATATTCCTCCTACTTCTACCGAATCCGGTAACTTAGGTCTATAACGAATGAGTGTTCCCCCTTTCAGGGTTGAAATGTAATTATCTTATGTAAAAAAAATATTTAGCACCGTGGCTAAAATATTATAAGTTAGAGAATTTATTAATCCCCTTAAGTGTCAATTAATTAAATTTTCTGACAAAAAAAAATTAAAATCTTAAGCCAGAAATTTAATTAATTAGATTCAAAATTAAAATCCTAGAGAAATTAAATTCTCCAAATGGAAAAATTCGTGGATATCAAAGAAATTAATTTTTTGAAGTCCCCTACCATGGGAATATTGGAAATTTCAAGAAAAAATGGACCCTTGGGCCTTGGTGGTTAAGTCAAAGCCAATTTTTTGAGGAAATTAGCTCAAAATTAATTAGCTGAAAATAATTAATTTTGAGGTAATAAAAAATGAATTAAATGAGAAATTCGAAAAATCCTCAAAATTAAAGATTTTCGACGGTGGAGATTAAAAGATGATCAAATATTTATCAATGGTCGAGATTATTTTAATGGGGTTCAAGCCAACTAGTCGTTATGTTCCACTTGCAACATTTATCTATAAATTATTAGTCATTTGCTTCTCAAGATAGAAAATTTTTGAGAAAGTTTTAAGTCAAGCTTTGCTACTATAATATATTTTCTGGAATTAATAGAAAAGACTTTGGGGTTTATTCATGGTGGTGTTCCTCCTTCGTCTACTGATAATATTTTTTGAATCAAGTGCCTAAATACTCTATTGAATTAAATTTTATAAATTTTTTTTGTTTCATTTGCCTAAGTTGGATTATCTATTTTGCACAAAGTATCTTGCATTAGGTATTGGGTTTTAGAAAAGGGTTCACATCTAATAGATCTAGCAAGTATCTTTAGATCTTTGAGGGTTTTAACGTGTATATGGCCCCTTTTGAGGCTAAAAAATTAATCTTAAGTGTGCAGAGATCTAATCGAGATTCAGATCTTAGGCGTGAAGGGAAGTCTTCAGTTGGACCAGCCAACTCCCAAGTTTAGAGGCTCAAGAGCCTACTATGTTAAAAAATTTAAAGTCTATCTGACGATTGTCCTGGAGAGATCTTGATCAAGGCCCAAAATTAAAAAATCATTATTTTACCCATTTATCTCTAATAATATTGTGTTCATTTGATAGATCTAGTTAAAAAGAGCTTGTTTCTACTGATCCGGAAGCAGATTTGTACTCATACTCCCCAGATCCAGTGAATCTGTATATTATTTGTGTAGATCTAATAATTTTTGTAAATAATTTTCTAACCCTTGTATAGATCTGATTTATTTTGTACATATTTTGTATAAATCTAACGTGGGTTGTTTAGATTTAGGATTTAGTCGATAGGTTCTTGTACATAAAGTTCCTTTATAGGTAAAAACCCCATCGATCCGGAGGAGAAGCAAGTTTATTTGTCTAGATCTAATTTCTTCCGCCATAATACGAGGGTTTCAGGGGTTTTCTTCTCCTTTTTTGGGCAGTGTTTTCATTTGGGCAAGAATTTCGTGGGTCTTCAAAGCATTTAGGCCCTTATTGGGCCCCAATCTACAAAACTCACATCTTCAATCTTGGATGCAAGGCAGCAAGGCCTCATTTCTCTTCATTACCATTTTGGTGCAGGCTGTCACAATCTTCAGATCTGAAGCTATACTGTACACCCTAATCACAGTGACAAAAAAAAATCATAATACACTAATCTCAAGTGTTTTGGCTATCTTTTGTTATATTCTTGAATGATTGGTCTTGTTTATTGGAGGACTGACATGGTTGTTGCAGAGGGCTGATAAAATTTGCAGAAATACAATTTCACTCTACAGAGGTATTCCAAGTGCCTTTTTGGAGATACTATTTGTTGTTGCAGGCTGACAAATACATGGAGGGATCCCTAGCAGCCAGACTAGTCACCTACAAAGGCCATAAGGCCTAGTGGTTTGCCTCCTCAACCCTTCCTTCTCACCACTGTTGTCACCACACCCTGTATGCATCTACAGTATTACTAAAGGACACATAACAGTGGTATAATAAGTAATCAACAATCAGCTTGTCTTATTGGGAAATCATTTGCATTGTTGGGCTTATGCATTGCTTGTAATCTCATTAATTTGGAGGACTGTTGTAACTTGTCATCATTAATCTCTAGACTTCTTTGCTTGTCTCTTGCATCTCTGTGCTAACTGTTGCATCCATTCTTGCATTCATTGTTAGCAAAATCTCACCTCACTTGCCTCTACAAATTTTCTGAAGCTAACATTGACAGTGATACTAGGAGCTAGAGTGATTTTGGGTGTCTCCCAGGTGATCTGTTTGTCGAAGAGGCTGTGAACAAGTGCTCTATTTGGCCTCAAATTGCTGGTTTGATCTTCTAACTCTCAAACCTTTCTCTGTCACAGCTAACTAATTATCTTATAACAGTGGTTGAATACATTCCTAGCTGGCATTAAACAAGTAATTTGTCTAATACATTGAAGGGTCACTTTAAAACGTTGGGGCAATATTTGTTTAGATTTATCACAAGTTTTTTTATGACTGTCATAAAGGTATCAGAGGTCTGAATACATCAGTAATACAATTTCATTTCTCCTGCTTTTCTCTCTAATCTAACCAAACAAAAAGATAAGGAAATCTGAAATATTTTGATTATTTAACATAAGAAATGACTCAGTGCTGTCCTAAAATTATTTGCTGTAACACAAGTAGTTTACAGCTGTCCTAATTATCGTTGTTGTAAGATGTTAACTTGATTTCTGCTTGAGAACCTCTAATAATCAGTATTTCACTTGCCGAAATCATAACAGTGACATCCTAAGACAATTAGATTTAAGTATTGGTTTGTTTTGTTGTCACACATTACAAGGAACTCTAAAAAATAAATAATCTCTAGCTTAAGGATATCTTTCTGCTGTCAAACATTTACATTGCAATTGGAACATAGATAGTGTAAGACTTATACTGTGGCAGAGACCAGTTTCAATGCTTGATGTGCTAGCGCTTGTTGTCTTATAAATTCTATAATTGCACATACATAAAATCACTTCCTAAAGCACATTCATTTCACAATTTTGGTCAAGTGAATAAATCTGAGAAGTTATTGGTATTTATTGTTTTCATCCTCCTAATTGGCGTTGAAGTAACTTACTCTAATTGAACTCTTGAGCTTTTGATTGGTTGTGATATTTTGGCATTTAAGTATTATCTGCCTAAAAGCTTTTAAATCTTATTGAGCATCTCTTGGAAAATTTGGAAGATTTCTAGTTGTTTCAAGTGATTGTCATTGGCAAGAATCTCCCTACTGATGATCTATAAATGAAAAATACGAACTAAGTATTTAACATTGTGGATAAGTACTCTACTCATCATAAGACTTGTGGGCGATATCTGTTTGAGGAGATTACATTTTGGCACATTCTCTCATGGTTAAGATTGCCTCTTGAACATCATTATCAAGTGCTTGTTTCTTTAATTCGGGATTTAATCACAACTTAAAGTACTCAATCATTAAGAGAATCCTAGCCTGAGACTCACTCTTCATCCTTGCATCGCATTTTAAGCTAGTCTTGTATCTAAAAAGTTACCTCCAAGCATAAGCTTGGTTGATAGAGAGATAGGAACACATTTCCATCTTTGCTTGAGAAGTTAGCCTTTCTAGTATTTAAAATGGTGACCTTGCAGTCATCAAAGCCACAATCTCTGTAGCGCCAAAGGCACTAGGTACGTTAGATTTCAAGAAGAGGGATCGTTAATCACACCTCCATGTGCTTCACCTTGACTTCTTTCTGCCACTTACTACAAAATTTAGACTCAATATAGATAAAGATCAAAGGTCATACTTGGATTAGGCATTTAATTAAAATTAACCAAGATCTTTGCATCTCACATAGGCCTTAGGAATTGCATTCCATATAGGATGGTAATGCATAAAAGCAGCAGTTGTCCATCCGGTACTTGGTTTCAAATTTATAAAGCAAGAACGTTGACTCCATAAGGCATTGGGCTCAAATATATAAATTCAATCTAATCCTTAAAATCTTGCTAAATTTAACCAAGTGCTAGACCACTCAACTGTGTCTCCCGGACTAGTTGATTCCCAACTTGTCTTTTTTCATCTCATTTCCATAGGATCTAGCCCCCACAGCGTGTTGTTGGGAGACAGCTAAAACGTAGAGGTTAGGGATCAGGGTGACAGCCCCCGACCTGAGTTGTTGTCACAGTGCCTGTACGATTTGAGCAACATCTTTTGGTGTTGTTGTCGAGGACAGATTTTTTTGTCCATGGTCCTCACAACATTTTTCTAATCTTTTCCGTCGATCATTAGCCCGTCAAGCGGCACAACATTTTTGGGCAACATTGTCGAGGACCAATTTATTGGACCTTGGCTTTGTGACATTCGTCTTAATCATATTCTCATTTTCTCATCATTCCTTATATCTCTTCATCTTTTCATCATCTTATCTCTTTTCCTCTCACTAATCATTTCATCTTCTCTCTCTGCACCATCAGCACTTGGACATTTCGGTTGGTTTTTTGTTTGGGTGGCGACTCCACTTATTTATTTTTCTCAGGCAGAAAGTTCTCCCTAGCTAACTTTTCATTTCCTACTTTTGGATTTTAGAATTAAAATCATGTTCAAGTGGCAACTCCACTTCTTTCATTTCTTACAGGAATTTCTACTAGAAACTCGCTCCTTGTGGATCCCTTTTTTTTCTTCAACAGGGATCTTTCTCTCTGACATCCTTTGGCTCCTTTCCCCTTTGAGCAGGTCATCATGGATGACTTGCTCACCCCTTGTCGTTTTACTAACATTTCTCATGATATTCCTGAAAATGCCATTAACAAATTACCTTCTTTCACGGGTAATAATGTACTCATTGTTAGAATTCATCTCTTAAGGTTTGATCGTTGTATGAAAATATTATGTGGCTTTGCACGATATAATCATGAAGATGTCAAGATGCGGTTTTTTGTCCTTTCCTTGGAAGGTGATGCTAGAGATTGGTTTTGCAATTTTCTTAATGATTCTTTACCAGACATCATCGATGCTTTTAAAGATAGATATGAAGATCAAAAGGGCTCGCCTTGAGCCCCTAGTACTATGAAGAAAAATATAAGTGATACTGTAAAGGACCCAATTATCAAAGAAAGATTTCAAGAAAATGTGCCACATCAAAATGTGCCTTATTGCAGACCATGTGACCATTTTCATGATGAATCCAATTGTGTTGTTGCAAGACAAATCCACGACAAAAGAAAAGTAGGGACAAGTTGTCAAATCGGTGTAAATATTGAAAGGGAAAATGATAAGCATCTTATCGAGGAATTAAAGTAAAGGGTTAAAGACATGCAATTCAATCAAACACAGTTGATAAAAAACATGGAACTTAATCAAGAAAAATTGATAGAAAATCACGCCAAGGATATGAGAACCTTGTACACCAAAGTAGAAAAACGTGATGAGGAGATAGAAAACATGAAGGTCAATCACTTCGATCGAGTAACCTCCATGCAAGCAAGTCATAAAAAGGAAATAAGTTTGATTCAAGTAAATTACTATAAATTAATAAAGAACATGGAAATCAGTTTTTAGAGCAGGTTGTCAGCTATAGAAGAAAAACATGATGTGGCAGTAAAGATCATGAAAATTAACCACGCTGATCAAATAGCCACCATAGAAGAAAAGTGTGCTCAAGAGATGGAGACTATGAGGTCCAATATGCAAAATCATTCGATTGCCATAAAAGTAGATAATGACAAAGTAATAAAAGATATGGAAGTCGGTCAGATATGTCTTCAAAATAAGTTGTTAAACATGGAGGAAAACCATGCCAAAGAGATTAGAGCAATGAAGGATGAATATTCTAAGTAGATGGATGCCATAAGAATTGAAAAGACCACTCTTCAAGATAAGTTGCAAATGATGGAGAAGACACAGGTTCTGGTACTTCAACTCAGACCGAAGGACCCCGAGGGCAAGCATAAAGGGTTTTTCATGACTCACAGATCTCCCAGTCCGCTAAAGCAATTCCCATCTCATCGCAAGGAGGACACTTTTCCCATTAAGGACAGGTTAACTATGGTTACAAAGGAAGTTAAGAAAGACCAAGCTTATGTATCACCATTGACAGAGTATATTCAGAATAAGATTGGGCATACTTCAGATTATTTAGATCTTTCATCCGAGAATCTTCAGAATCAAAACAGGAAATCTATAGTGGTCTCATTGTTGACATCACAGCCCACCCAGAAGAAGAGCAAAAAGCAGAAACAAAGAAGGAAGCGGTTTGATGCATCTGATGGCCGAGAGCAACTCAATATTCGAATAAGACAGAGTCCTACAATATGCAGGATCGGGCATGGCACATTTGAAAAACAACCCATAGATCTGCCTAAAAGCCGACAAATGCTCAGTCTACACTTATGTTGAAGACATTTAATGCCATGGGCCATCCTCTGTATTGTATTTCTAACCCTACTCGTTGTTATTTCATAGATTAAATTTCATTCTTGTCTCTAGATTAGATTTACATTTCATGTTAGTAGAATTGTTACTGGTTACAGAGCTTCTATTTTCATGTACTTAATGCCATATGTTGATTTTTGGATTATATTTCGATGGACAATACTTATATGAGCTTGTGTGTTGCTTGGGTGCAGATTTTGGATTCTTACATTCCTTTAGTGAAGCAACGTGTCCCCAAGTAGAGCCAGATGTTGACCACTATGTGTCAACTACCCTATAGCAGTAAACATTTTTGCAAAGGAATTCCATGTTCGAGCATTAAAATTGTCCTAGAACCATCAGCATCAGTCGTCAGTCTGTCAGAGTTGTAAACCCATTCTGCAAAGTTTTAATGTAAATGATGCTAGTAAAACCATATGTGTATGTAACAACCTAGGTAAGCCTATTACTTTGGCAACTAATTTCATCCAGGAGGTTTTTCGTCTCACTGATTCGTCTGTGTTCCTAAACACGGATAGTCGGTAGAGTTTTTCCTCCAGCGTCACCCCAAAGCTAGGGTGGAATTTATCATCAAGGTCTTAGGTGAATCCTAGTGTTTTAGTCGAGTCTTTTGTAAAAATGATTTGGTAATAATTTAAGCTAATAGGCCAAATTATTTTATTACAAATCACTTGGTCTACTAGATCATATTAAGTCGCAAAATTAAGTAATAAATTAAGGGTCTATAACGAACGGGCGTTCCCTCTTTGAAAGTTGAAATGTAATTATCATATGTAAAAAAAATATTTTAGCACCATGGCTAAAATATTAGAGGGGGGGAAATTATTAATCCCCTAAAGTGTCAATTAATTAAATTTTTTGACATAAATAAATTAAAATCCTAAGCCAGAATTTTAATTAATTAGAATCAAAATTAAAATCCTAGAGAAATTGTTAAGTTTAGGTGTGTTCTATGCTTAGAGCAATTTATTTCAATTTTCATAGTTAGTTCAATATCTTTTCCAGATTAGCAATCACATCAACATCAAAGTAAACTGCAGATAGAACATAAACATAAATCGCAGAAGACAAGCCAAGACAAGAGGACACAAGATGTGGCGCTAGCCAGTGACAAACCCCAATGTAGGGAACCCTTGATCAATTATTCTTATATGTTCTTCAATAGTTTAGCACAGAGAGAGAGAGAGAGATAGTACATTTACAACTGAAGTCAACACTTTGACTTATCTAGATGAGAGCATAGACAATCTCTAAGAAGATGATATATGAGATCAGTTGAAGACATCCTGCTTCAACTGATTCTCCAAGGTGACTCCTTCACCTATTATCATGTTGCATCTCGTCATCATGTTGCGCCTCACTGTGTTGCTTTTGTTGACCACTGGAGTGACACCTAATGATTATATGAAGACTCCATGACCAAGGATGATCCAGAGGACACTTGTACCATCAAATATCGTCAGCCAATAGAGTTTTTTAACTCTACTTCTATCTTCTCATCATCTTTCTTATACCCAGATTCCACACCCTATGGGGAATTGTAATAAGTGACACTAGTAATAATGAGTTTTGTGTGTGTAACAGGTCTAGGATGTTGGGACTCGATCAACAAATGAGTACACCCTGGAGTGTTTTTTATCTGGTTAATTTAAATTATCCCTTCTTTTTCAGAAGCAGATAATTTTCTAGGTTTTTTCACTCATGTTTTACTCTAAAGCCGGGGTGACGGTTTGAAAATTGAGCCCCTGACACATCTTAATGTCTAGAGTCGATGTATATTACCATACTAGATCACACAAAAAATTTCGTGGAATTTGGTTAGGTCTAAGTAGTCATTTTTTAATTTTTTAGATTTCCTGCAGGTCAAAAATTGCAAATAAAATTGTATTTAAATTGTTATAAGTGTAGTCTAGAGACGTTGTATGGGGTATGAGTAATTAAAATTACACTTCTCACCCTCAACTTTCAACTATAACACACTTTGAGGGGTTAATAATGTGTTTTGGACTCTCAAAACCCACTTTTCCTAAGTTTAATGGGAAATCTGGCAATTAATTAAGCCAGAAATTAAATAAATGGAGAAAAATAAATATCCACACATGCTAAATGTTGTGCAAATGAGGTGAAAAATTATGGGGGAGTTAAAGTGAAGTCCCAAGGTGATGTGAACTCCTAAAATCAAGGAAATGACATGTGCTCAAATAAAATCAAATTTCTGGCATTAAATGAAAACGCTGCTTGGAAATTCGAAGTTGTGAAGTTAATGCACATTTGGGAGGATTTGGGAGAATACTTGGTGGAAATTTTTGTGGGAAATTGTTCCCACATGGGTTACTACCCATATACACTTGTCATTCCACCATAAAATTCGAATTTGGCACATAAGGGAAGAAGAAAATGATGTACACTTGCCAGAATTTGATTTTTACACTTGGCATTAGAGCTCCATTCAACAAATTTGAATTTCTCTTTGGGATTGTCACCTCATGCCACTTGTTTAATCACTTCTACATTGCGATTGGCTCCAATGCCATTTGGCATTGTCAATCTTCATTGGGATTTGCTCCCAACTCTCTATATAATAGAGCTATGGGCTCTCACATTGTATAAGATTGTTACTAGCTATTGTGCTTGCGGAAGCACTACTGCCTTGTACACTTTCAGAAATATCAATAAAGACTTTGGGGTTTCATTCATGAGGTGTTCCTCCTTTTCGAGTGTGATGAATTGTTGAGCATTGGTATAATTCCTTTTACTTATGCTTTGATCTAATTTGTTTCCATATGCTCTGTTAAATTTGTTAATGTAGAGCTATCTTGCATTGACATTTGATTTAGAAGTATGCTCTAGGTATGGAATGCTCTAGTTGGTTTTAAATAAATCTCTAGAGTTTCTTATCATTGTTTATTGCTAAATCTATATGGAACTAATTCTTTATTGAAGTTTTGTAGAGAGTTACAAAATCAAGTGTGAGGGGAAGTCTTTGGAGAAACCAACCCACTCTTGGTATATTCTTAAAGAAGCTCTCATTTGTTCTTTGAACCTTCATAGTCTTATCTTACAAAGTGATTTTGCAAGGATTTCGGCACATAGCTTGTACACAGGCCGAGAACTTCTAAATTTAAATCTCTTTTAAAAAACATTATACTTCATTTCTTTCATTTGTTATATAAGAGCTTGAAGATGGCTAAGCAAAGACGAGAGTTTACTCTCACTCATTAGCTTAGCCTTTTATAAATTATAATTATACATATACATTTTATCTTGCTGATTTTTCCATTAATACTTAATTTTTTTTGTAGTCATTGTTTGGATTGTTTGCTAACTCTTGTGTGGCAGATTTTGAAGAGCAACTTCCCGCAACATCTAACAAGTGTTTGAAGGACCTTTGGCAAGTGTTGGGGGTTCGATTTCCAAGGCTGTCGTGAGCCCTTTTGAGGCTTATTTTGGCCAAGTCGAGTTCACTAGAGGGCTACCCATTTTTCTCTTTAAGCCATGGGCATTTGGAGGAAACTCACACCTTGTTTCCCTTGCATAAGTTTTGTGAGATCTTGTCACTATTTTCTCAAGAAAGAAAGTCTAATGTCCAAGTTTCAAGCAATTATTGTGAGGACTCTCCTTGAAGTTTAGTTGAGAACTTTGAAAGACCCTCTTCTCTTTGTAATATTAATAAAAGATCTAATTTTCTTGTGGGAGCTTGGAATTTCTCCCATGGTATCCTATCTCTCCATTTAGAGGGAGGTTTTTCTTGGGTGGATTGACATTTGCATGGTTTAAACTTTCATACTTCATTCACTTACATGCATGCTTCTATTGGGAATTAACACAACCTCACTATTACATTTCATGAAGTTAAAGTTTGTTACAATTTCATTTGAGCTTTGCATTTTCTTTCTCATTGTTGTTTGGAGCTACAAGCTTACACTTTACTTTGGGCAATTCATCCTTTACATGCAAGCATTTTATATTCTTAACAAACTTTGATTCATTTCCATTTACCTTGGTAAATTGTTTCATGAGCACTTGAATACATGCTTCAATTTTATGCTACATTGTTATCTTGAATATTGGAGCAATTTATTGTCATTGTCTATTTGAAACAAATTTTACTTTAAAGTAAATTACTTGTGTCATTTTAATTCATTGATGAAACACATGCAACACTTGTAAGCTAATTTTATTCCTCCAGTTGAAGTTATAATTGCAACTTTTGTTGAACACTATTTCACTCTCAAGCATTGCAAATCAATCTCTTTGAAGCACATGTATCATTATTTTAATTTGGGGAATTAACACAATTTGCATTTCATCTAGGCATTTTAGTGTAGGAAGGCCCCAAGTCTCATTAAAATTTTGCCTCCAACATAAGTTGGTTGAAGTAGACATCTTAGGGATCCTCTACTCCTCTATTGACTCCTCACTATGAGATCCATATCATTGGGCAAGGGTGAGGTCTGAGGATTGAAGAGTTAAATTGTAACCATGTTGTAGAGCTAATTAATAAAATTAACCAAGAGCACTTTCCATTACATTTACTTTACTTATCTCTTGATGGTTTGAGTTTTCATATGCAAAGTCTATTCCAAAAGCAAGTATTGTAATCATTTCAAACAAGTGTTTTCTTCTCATGTTTTAAGTCTAATTGCATATTGATGTCTTGGTTTAGCACTTCCTTTCTTTTACATTTCCAAGTTAATTACTAATTTTTTGGTTTTGGCAAAATATGTTTCACATGTTTTGATTTATAAAGTTGATTATCTCAAAAGCATTTTGTATCTTACATATCTTGTGCTAACAATTCTTATTTATATTTCAGGGTTACTTGCTTTCTCTTTTGAGAGCATTGCATTTTACTTTGAGCAAATATATCTTTAAAATTGTTGAGCAAATTCCTTATAAGGCATTGGTTTTATGGTTTTTAATCATATTAATGATTGAGATTTTATTTCAAGTTGCTCACTTCATATTTGCTCATAAATCCTTAAAAGTAATCCATTTTCATTATAACGCTCTCCTAGAAACTCACATCTTTTAACTTAACTTTTCATTAGGGACCACCCCCCTTAGCTAACCTAGGAGATAGCTCAAACAGAGAGAGTAGGGATTAGTGTGACAGCCCCTTCTCTGAGTTCTCTGCCACCAACCACACCTTGTGGGGTTGAAGGCTTTTCTCACTGATTTGTAGGTAGGTGTAGGCGGCAGGGTCAACAGCGCCATGCTGCATCTCATCATGTTTCATCAATCATGATGGTACCCATCACTATACTGCATCATATGCCATTGTTGCACCATGTTGCCATACTGACCTATGTGTTTGTTGCACCTAGCTAGCTTGTTGTCCCTTGCTTGCTTGTTATCCCTGGCATGCTAGTTGTACTTGCTACACTAAGTATCATGCTGCTGTCCCAATGTGTTATACTAGCAGCATTGTGAACTTGCTATATCAAACTGTTGTACCTCACCATTGTGTTGCCCCTCATTATGCTATGATACACTTCAGCATTGTACCCATCAACATGTTGCTGCAATATATCTGCTACTTGCAGCATCATGCTGCTTCAATGTATCATCATTGTTTTCTCCATCCAAGTGACTGTACTATTATCAACACAGTGCTAACATATGCTGCCTTGCTAGACAAACTTCAATGTATACCCTTTAGCACTCTTCTCCATGTCATACAAGCCACTTTCAGACCTTCCTTCCTCCATGGCTATGACTGGGGAATGCTTGAATAGTCTTCCTTTATATAACCTGGAGGACTACAATTAGGGCAGCACAGAGCTTCTCCATAGGGCTGCGTATAGGGCAGCGTAGGGCTCTCCATAAAGCTGCGTATAGGGCAGCATAGGGCTCTCCAATAGGGTTGTGTATAGGGCAACGTAGGGCTCTCCAATAGAGTTGTGTATAGGTCAGCGTAGGGCTCTCCATAGAGCTGTGTATAGGGCAGCATAAGACTCTCCATAGAGCTGTGTATAGGGCAGCATAGGGCTTCTCTTTTAGACCAGCAATTAGATCTCTACTCGTTGCGTTATGTAGGCTTCCTTCACTGCGATAAAATCTCCTCCATGATAGCGTTAGGATCTAGGGCATCCTTTAGGGCAGCGTATCCTCTTTAGATCTGTGCTCCCACCAAAACCCAAAGACAAGTGGAGAGGAAGAGATCACCAAGAAGATGTGTGTCCAAATGACTTTCAAGGCACCTATATTTATACTAAGACGTTGAGCACAAGTGGGATTTATTTGGTTGCTGGCCGACCTTGACGAATTGTCCCATAACACAAATAAATTCGTATCTCCATGAATACTTATCGGAATCGGATGATCTTTAGATCAATCCTACACCTCTCGATGAGAGGGATCCAAAAAATATATCAGCTGCCATTAATAAGATGACCCACATGAAGTTTGGCCCTCGTTGCCAATTTTAACAGAAATTAAATTCTCCAAATGGAAAAATTCGTAGGTATCAAAGAAAATAATTTTTGGAGGTCCCTCACTAAAAGAATATTGGAAATTTCAAGAGAAACTAGACCCTTGGGACTTGGTGGTTAAGTCAAAGTCAATTTTTTGAAGAAATTAGCGCAAAATAATCAATTTTGAGCTAATAAAAAATGTATTAAACGATAAATTCGAAAATTCCTCAAAAATAAAGATTTTTTACGGTAGAGATTAAAAGATGATCAAATATTTATCAATGGTCGAGATCATTTTGACAGGAACCAAACCAACTAGCTGTTATGTTTCACTTGCAAGATTTATCTACAAATTAGAAGTCATTTGTTTCTCAAGATAGAAAAAAAATTTAAGAAAGCTCTGAGTCAAGCTACCACTGTAATATTTCTTTTGGAATTAATAGAAGAGACTTTGGGGTTTATTCTTGGTGGGGTTCCTCTTCTATCTACTGGTAATATTTTTCTGAATCATGTGCCTAAATGCTCTATTGAATTAAATTTTGTAATTTTTTTCGTTTCATTTGCCATCAATTGGAATATCTATTTGCACAGGTATCTTGCATTAGGTATTGGGTTTTAGAACAGCGTTCTAATCTAATAGATCTAGCAAGTATCTCTAGATCTTGAGGGTTTAACATGTATCTGGCCTCTTTTGAAGCTAAAAATTTAATCTTAAGTGTGCCGAGATCTAATCGAGATTCAGATCTTGGGCATGAGGGGAAGTCCTCGGTTGGATCAGCCAACTCCCAAGTCTAGAGGCTCAAGAGCCCACTATGTTAAAAATTTTAAAGTTTATCTAACAATTGTCTTGCAGAGATCTTGGTCAAGACCCAAAATTAAAAAATCATTATTTTACCCATTTATCTCCAATAATATTGTGCTCATTTGATAGATCTGGCTAGGAAGAGTTTGTTTCTACTGAGCTGGGAACGGAGTTGTATTCATACTCCTCAGATCCAGTATATTTGCATATTATTTGCGTAGATTTGATCATTTTTGTAAATAATTTTCTAACCCTTGTATAAATCTGATTTATTTTGTACATATCTTGTATAAATCTAACATGGGTTGTCTAGATTTAGGATTTAGTCGCTAGGTTCTTGCACATAAAGTTCCTTTACAGGTGAAAATCCCATCGATCTGGAGAAGAAGCGAGTTTATTTGTCTAGATCTAATTTCTTCAGCCATAATACAAGGCTTTTGGGGGATTTTTTTTCTCCTTTCTTGGGCAGCGTTTTCATTTGCACGGGGATTTCGTGGGGCTTCAAAGCATTTAGGCCCTTATTGGGCCCCAATCTACAAAACTCACATCTTCAATCTTGGATGCAAGGCAGCAAGGCCTCCTTTCTCTTCACTACCATTTTGGTGCAGGCTGTCACAATCTTCAGATCTAAAGCTATACTGTACACCCTAATCACAGAGACAAAAAAAAAAAAAATCATCATACATTAATCTCAAGTGTTTTGGCTATCTTTTGTTATATACTTGGATGATTGGTCTTGTCTATTGGAGGACTGACATGGTTGTTGCAGAGGGCTGATGCAATTTGCAGAAATACAATTTCACTCTACAGAGGTATTCCAAGTGCCTTTTTGGAGACACTATTTGTTGTTGCAGGCTGACAAATACATCGAGGGATCCCTAGCAGCCAGACTAATCACCTACAAAGGCCATAAGGCCTAGTGGTTTGCCTCCTCAACCCTTCTCACAACTGTTTTCACCACACCCTATATGCATCTACATATTGATAGAGGACACATAACAGTGGCATAATAATTAATCAACAATCAGCTTGTCTTATTGGGAAATAATTTGCATTGTTGGGCTTATGCATTGCTTGTAATCTCATTAATTTGGAGGACATCTGTCATCATTAATCTCTAGACTTCTTTGCTGTCTCTTGCATCTCTGTGCTAACTGTTGCATCCATTCTTGCATTCATTGTTAGCAAATCTCACCTCACTTGCCTCTGCAAATTTTCTGAAGCTAACATTGACAGTGATACTAGGAGCTAGAGTGATTTTGGCCTCAAATTGCTGGTTTGATCTTCTAACTCTCAAACCTTTCTCTGTCACAGCTAACTAATTATCCTATAACAGTGGTTGAATACATTCCTAGGTGGCATTATACAAGTAGTTTGTCTAATACATTGAAGGGTCACTTGAAAACGTTGGGGCAATATTTCTTTAGCTTTATCACAAATTTTTTGGTGACTGTCATAAAGGTACCAGAGGTCTGAATACATCAGTAATACAATTTCATTTCTTCTGGTTTTTCTCTCTAATCCAACAAACAAAAATATAAGCAAATCTGAAATATGATTATTTAACATAAGAAAATGCTCAGTTCTGTCCTAAAATTATTTGTTGAAACAGAAGTAGTTTACAGCAGTCCTAATTATCGTTGTTGTAAGATGTTAACTTGATTGCTGCTTGAGAGCCTCTGATGATCAGTATTTCACTTGCTGAAATCATAACAGTGACATCCTAAGACAATTGGATTTAAGTATTGGTTCGCTTTGTTGTCACACATTACAAGGAACTCTAAAAAATAAATAATCTCTAGCTTAAGAATATATTTCTGCTGTCATACATTTACATTGCAATTGGAACATAGATAGCGTAAGACTTATACTGTGGCAGAGATCTGTTTCATTGTTTGATGTGCTAGCACTTGTTGTCTTATAAGCTCTATAATTGCACATACATAAGATCACTTCCTAAAGCACATTCATTTCACGTCAAGTGAATAAATCTGAGAAGTTAATGGTATTTATTGTTTCCATCCTCCTAATTGGCATTGAAGTAGCTTACTCTAATTCAGCTCTTGAGCTTTTGATTGGTTGTGATATTTCGGCATCTAAGTATTCTCTGCCTAAAAGCTTTTAAATCTGACTGAGCATCTCTTGGATAATTTGGAAGATTTCTAGTTGTTTCAAGTGATTGTCATTGGCAAGAATCTCACTATTGATGATCTATAAATGAAAAATCTGAATTAATTATTTGACATTGTGGATAATTACTCTACTAGATTGCTCATCATAATACTTGTGGCTGATATCTGTTTGAGCAGGTTACATTTTGGCACATCCTTGCACGGTTAAGATTGTCTCTTGAACATCATGGTCAAGTACTTGTTTCTTTAATTCGGGATTTAATCACAACTTAAACTACTCAATCATTAAGAGAATCCTAGCCTAAGACTCGCTCTCCATCCTTGCATCACATGTTAAGCTAGTCTTGCATTTAAAAACTTACCTCCAAGCATAAGCTTGGTTGATAGAGAGATAGGAACACCTTTTCATTTTTGCTTGAGAAATCTAGCCTTTCTAGTTTTTAAAACGGTGACTTTGCAATCGTCAAAGCCACAGTCTCTGCAGTGCCGAAGGCACTCGGTATGTTAGATTTCAAGGAGAGGGATCGTTAATCACACCTTCGTGTACTTCACCTTAACTTCTCTCTACCACTTACTACAAAGTTTAGGCTCACTATAGATAAAGATCAAAGGTCATACTTACATTAGGCATTTAATTAAAATTAACCAGGATCTTTGCATTTCACATAGGTCTTAGGCATTGCATTCCATATAGAACAGTGTCGCATAAAAGTAGCGATTTTCCATCTGGTACTTGGTTTCAAATTTATAAAGCAAAACCGTTGTCTCCATAAGGCACTGGTCTCAAATATATAAATTCAATCTAATCCTTAAAATCTTGCTAGATCTAACCAAGTGCTAGGCCACTCAACTGTGTCTCTCGGACTAATTGATTCCCAACTTGTCTTTCTTCATCTCATTTCCATAGGGTCTACCCCCCACAGTCTGTTGTTGGGAGACAGCTAAAACGTAGAGGTTGGGGATCAGGGTGACAACCTCGACTTGAGTCGTTGTCATAGTGCTTGTACAATTTGAGCAACAACGGGCGTATTGAAGGCAGAACAATATTGGTATTGGCACTTTGATTTGGCTCCATCTTATGCAGAATCCTTGTAACCCTAATTTTGAGCACAGGCAGTGACATTGTTGTTGATGTATCTCTCTATCATTGTACTTTGTACCTTAGTTGAACTATTGATGAAATCTAATAGAAGAATAATTGAATTCCGGGTTTTCCCCCTTTTGGGGTTTTACCCCAGTCTCAGACAAATCCTGTTGCCTCTGTGTGTGTGTGTTTTTTTTCGATGTTTCTTTTATTTCTGCTTCATTGTTGATGATGTTGTTCTTTCTACATAATTGCATATATTGTTAATGATGTTATGGGGTGAATGAATATGTAAATGATTAAAATTATATAAATTTGACTATCAAAGCAAAGAACAATTTAGCCCTAAGAAAAATTAACACAAGGAGCGCAAAGATAATATTTTCTCTATTGAAACAATTATGGACAGAAAAATACCCTTCTAGCAAATTTAACCATTTGTGTAAAGCATTTGCATCTATTTGACCTTTAAATTAAGGAATATCAAAACGAACTTGTACTTTGAAACGGGCGGTACCTCCAAAGTGATTGTTTGATGAAGATGCATCAGTTGTTGGCAACCATTGTAAAAGTATCCATCATCTCGTTCCTTTGTTGCATGAGGGCTTCCTCGAGCAACAGTTTAATAAGATCTCCTGCTCCCTCGTCTTTCCTTTTTTCCATCATGGGAGCCTATCATGGTCGACAAGGATGGATTTGCAAAGGCTCAAGTAGTACGAGGCCCAACTCGTTATACCCTAACCTCGTTGGGGACATGCACAAAAATATAGATAAAGAGCAAACCACTTTGATACCACTAATCCAGATTTATGAAGGGAATGAAATGAAATATAGACTTATAACAAAAACACAGGTATGCAGTAAAATTTGACTTCTATTAATAAATGGAATATGTTGAAACTGTAAAAAATATGGAATGAAACAAACTCACTCAAATGGTGGTAGCTTATCTCTGGAAAGAGATGTTATGGCTACGTGCATTCGTCAAAACGCATTACAATGAGGCCAAAAGGCCCTTTTCAAAATAAAGCAACAATGAGAAAACCCTAAACATCCAAAAACTTAACCCGGAGAGATGAAACACCAAAAGATTTGTGGCCCCAATGGTGTTAGTTGGTATGTCAACATCTTGAGTTCGTAACTTTTGTATACGATCTCTATTTGGCATGCTCGGTATCCTGTTGGAAACGTCTAGCCAAGAAGTACACATTCCAACTAGGCCCGGGCAAAAAACCATCATTTAAGGCCTCAAAATGGCCCCAGAAATTCAAAACCCAAAATAACTATTAAAAAAAAAACTACCAAGATGGAAAATTGTGCTTTGAGCCTGAGGAATAGATGAGTGGCCACCGATATCCACCTGGATCAGAATACTTGAGAGGCAATCCTCCTTGGTGCCTGTTACCCACCAATGTGTAGGGTAAACCTCATGGGGTCCTAGAACTATTGTTTGCAAGAAAATGATGATCATAGCGTGACATTTGAGAACAAAAGGTTGCTGACAGTACATGAGACTCGTCATATACCTTTGGATCAATTGCTTCCTCATTTTGATTGGTGTGGAATCTGGATTCACTTGTTCCTGAGTGGCGATGAACCTACATAAAATGTGCTTTATTCTAGGAAGCACACTAATTCTGATCCATCTTATATGCACCGCAATAACTTTGAGCATCAATTTGAAGGGCATCTCCAGATTTTTTTTCTTCTTTGCTTTTGTCTAAGGCTATTGCAATAATGTCAAAATAAAGGAGACTCAGCATACCACAAGTGGCAGGAGAATTTGTTATGCTTGATTTCATCATGAAAATTCCTGCTGCCATGAAGCTCATGGTACTGTTCTATGTTGAGGTCTTAATAAGAAGAGTTTGTTGTGATATTTCAGGTCTGTGGGAGAGTATATTCGCTCAGGATGACAGGTCACAATACAGTGAAGATGATTGCACAAATATCAACAGGTAGTGAATTGTAGAATTTGCCCCTATTTCACATTTACAGTTTGTTGAAGCAGCTATGGTTGATACCCGATGCATCACTGAAGGGCTTATTTGATTATACAAAGATGTTTACCAACTGATTTCATGTAGATCAGCTATTATGCTATCATATAGGTCTCTTGTTCTGAGACCAATTAGGAACATTGAGATTAAGAGAGAGGTATGAGCGAGCCTAAATTACAAACCAGGACCAAGCTATTATAAAGTGATTTGGTTAGGCACTGAGGAAAGGGAATGTGGTGTAACCTGCTGCTGTGAGAAAATGACCCTACAAAACATCAGCATTAAGCAACAGATGGAACGAAGACATGGGTTGATACAGAGTCCTGGACAAGATAATTAGGTGACAGCATGAAGCAGTCTGTTGTGACTCGGACCTATTCCTGGCAGCAAGAATTACAAAGGAAGTCACTTGATTTTTGGACCAATTTTGTGGTGGGTTTATATATATATATATATATATATATATATATATTGGTATGCTGTAATATACCTCCAAGTGGGGGCTGACCTATAGGACTGATATTTTAATGAATAATGGCTGGGCCAACCTATTTGATACTGTGTTATTTTATTCTTGAAAGGGATCCAGCCACTAATTGGAGATATTGAGGGGTAATTAGGAATTTTGAAAGCCAATATGTCCACAAGGGAAGATAACTAAGTATTTGGAAAGGTATGGTGCCTTGAAGAGCAACTTCTTTGAAGTGCCTTTAATTCTTTTATGGATGGCTATTGTCCACTTTTGAAGAATGATTTTAGGATTCATGCGTTTTGAAGGACTTTTGGAGTCTGGCCACTTCCCCAACACCATTTTTTTTGCCTTTCATTTATGGAGAAGGGTCATATTTTGTTGGCTTGGGACCCTAATTTTGTACATGTGGCATTAGAAGCCCCATTTTATATCAATTTAGAGAAGTAATTTTTAAATGTTGATTTTGGGTAGCATCGGACGTGCTCTAGCCTTGAAAATTGGTGGAGAGGCTAAGGCACATGAGATCTCCAAAACCCAGAAATTGTTTGGAGAAATTCCACCCGGACGAGTTATTAAAATAATTAATATTTTTAATGAATTCCTAAGTCTAAACTTCGGAAAATAAAAATGTTAATGTGTATTATTAAAATATGGGTGAAAAAGTTCTAAGTGACGAGGATCAAGCCAATTCTAATCTTAGCCGTTGATTAGGGACTTAATCTCGGCCGTTGATTCGTCAACAGGAAAGTATAAGAGGAGGCTTGAGGGTCAGTGGGAGATACACCACGTGATCAAGAGAATTCGATTTTCTGGGGTAGGGTTTGCTGAGGAAATCGAGTTAGTGATCAGAGTTGCAGCGAGGGGCAGTTCATCAAGGGCGTTTCAGCTGAAGCTGAAGAATACATAGCAGAGAGGCAGTGCAGTGTCGGGAGAGATAGCGCTGACATAAAGGCCGTAGAACTAACGCAAGTGACGCAAAAGGCTGACACAGGTGACGCAGAAGCCATAGAGGTTGACGTTGGGCCTCAGAGGCAGCACTGGGGAGATTCTGTGGGGCAGACTGGGAGCAGATTAGCAGACTTTGAGCCAGGGGAGGGTGACGCAGTTCCAAAGTTGTGCTTGGAGCAGCTTTCACTATCTAGCATAGGGAACAGTCGGAGTCGTTGTGGGGTTTGATCATCCGGTTGCTGACTTGTCAGAATATCTATCTCCGAATAGAGATACTACTACCGAGGTTTTTCTCTGTTGGGTGAGCCATTTATGGCACCCTAGTTGTATTCACGAAATCTTCTTAATAATACAAACCCTCTATATGTTGCACCGGTTTTCCCAAATTGGATTTTTCTAGGGACAATTGTCCAAAAATAACGATGTCCCTTGTGTTATTGCTTTGTTTATTTCAGTGCATGATCTATATATTTGTGAAGGTTGCAATAGTGTTTACTTTGATGTTTATACAATTAAATAACTTGTTAATGTAAAGAACAAGTAGGAAATTGTAAACCAATAATTGCAGTAGAGGTTCCTAATGTGTTAGATTCAAGAATTTTCACATGGTATCAGAGTGATTGCAGATCATAGGCGACTGAAGACACTAGCCAAGAAATCAGGAGAATTTGCAGCATAAAAGCAGTTGTCCCAAGTGATAGCGCCATTCCAAAGCCAGAGACACAGAAGGAGTGATGCAGTGCAAAGAAGGTGACGCAGAGGCTCACGCAATGCCTGCGTCAGCACTCTGAGCCAGGTGAAGGTGACACAGTAGCTTGGAGGAGCCCACACAGTAGTTGGGTCAGCTGTCCAAGCCAGCACAGAGGCAGGGGGGGCAGATCAGGCTTACACAATGCCCAGTCATCTTTCTGAGCCATGAAGGATTGACACAATGGTCAGGAGGAGCTGATCCAGCTCTCACTGTGATTGCGCAAAGCCAGAAGGGCTCAAATTCTTCAATTGTCGGGGCTAAGGGAGCTTAGCAGATTTCGATTTGAGGAGTTGGTGGGACACTGGGTCTGTCAGTGCCAAACGGTGTCTAAGGAGACTGAACCAAGGTAGAGGGAAGCACTACCTCGACAGATTTCTAGCTAAGAAATCTAGATCCGTGTTGCAGCGACAAAGGAGGATTGGGGAGGAGGATTCGATAGTTGGCCAGAGGATTTCCGAGAGGGAAATCAGGACTCAGAGGGAGTCTAGAGAAGAGGAGCAGAGATGGCAATGAACGGATTGAGGGATCAGGGCAGATTGGACATGGCTTCAAATTTTGTCATCTGAAAGGCCAAGATCCTGGCAATCCTGGATAAACATTGCATCAAGGACTATGCCTTGAAAACTGTAGTTGCCCCAGTTGACTCGGATGCAAATGAGAAACATGCAGAGGCCCAAGCGAAGGCGAAATGCATGATCCTAGACGGGGTCAAGGATCATGTAATACCACATATTGTTGAGTAGACAACAGCAAGGGAGATGTGGGAGACCCTGACCACCTTATACCAGGGCTCTTTCGTGCAACGAAAGATGTTATTATAGAATCAGCTGAGGTCATATCAGATGCAGAAAGGAGAGGAGATAGATCCATTCCTTCTCAGGTTGCAAGGGATTCGTGACCATCTTACTTCCGTGGGGTTTACACCGGATCTAGAGTTCATGGTCAAGACTGCCTTGAATGCAGTCTCTGAGGAGTGGGAGATATTTGTCTAAAGCATTTTGGGCAGAGCGACTCTCCCCAGTTGGGAGGAGATGTGGGTAATTCTTCGACAGGAAGAGCTCAGGAGATTGACAAAGTTGGGGAGTAGCGGTAAGGGAGTTCAAATCAAGGAGGAGGAGGGCGATGCAACTCTCGCATCAGCGGGACAGCAGGGGGTACAGAAGAGGAAGAAGAAAGACATCTCCAAGGTCAAGTGCTTCAACTGTGGGGAGCTAGGACATTATGCCTCTCAGTGCCTCATGAAGAAAGGCAAGGGAGAAGCTTCTAACTCAAAGGCTGCTCCAGCAAAGGTGAAGAAGGATGTCAAGACTGATGACGATTGTGCCATGAGTGCTCATGCCCCTCTAGAGAAGAGGTGGGGAGACATGGAGTTGTAGTCAAGAGGACTACGGAATGGAGCAAGATCCTTGAGGTGCCCAAACTCTTGGATCACATACCGCTACGGGAGCCCTTAACAATAGTAGCATGATGACAGGTGTCGGGTGGAGCATGGTGTGATGAAGCGACAAGGCAGTGCTAGAGTGCAGAAGTCTGTAGCAGCACAGTGGAGGTTGCAGCAATGCGAGAGGCACATAAGAGGTTGCAACAACGCAGTGGCAGCAGAGGGAGCACAGGATAGCAGCAGAGGTAGCTTCAGCATCACAAGGCTTCCAGACTGACCAGGATGTCAGTGTTTGGGTGAAGTCAGTTACTTACTTCTCGGTAACTGAGTTGCACTGCAGCAGTTAGTAGTGGCAACGCTATGGGAAGAATGATGCAGCATGTTGAGGGGGAGCTACAGTATAGATGTAGCAGTGGCAGTGTCATGGGTTGCAGTACAAGAAGCAGCAATGCAGTGGATGTGGGGCAGTAGGCCAAGCATCAGCACAAACGATCGATGCGGAAGATCGGTGTGATGCTTCTATGGTGAAGCATTGTTAGAGCACATTCCTCGCTAAGAGGGAGTGTTGATTTTGGGTAGCATTGGATGTGCTTTAACCTTGAAAATTGGTGGAGAGACTAAGGCACATGAGATCTCCAAGACCCAGAAATCGTTTGGAGAAATTCCACTCGGACCAGGAGTTATTAAAATAATTAATATTTTTAATGAGTTCCTAAGTCTAAACTTAGGAAAATAAAAATATTAATGTGTATTAATAAAATTGTTGATTTGGGGTAGTACCAGATGTGCTCTAGCCACGAAAATTGGTGGAGAGGCTAAGGCATATGAGATCTCCAATACCCAGAAAGGGTTTGGGCAGATTCTAAACAGTTTGGGAGATATTAACATAATTAATATTTTTAATGGAGTCTCTAAACTTATGGAAAATAAAATATTAATGTGAATTAATATAAAACTGTGTTAGAATGGTCCAAAAGTAATGGATCAAGTCAGATCTAATCTTAGCCGTTGATTAGGGACTTAATCTCGGCCGTTGAATTGTCAACGAGAAAAGTATAAGAGGGGGCTTGAGGGTCACTTGGAGAACACACCAAGAGATCAAGATTTCGACTTTCTGGGGCTGGGTTTGCTGAGAAAGTTGAGAGAGTGATCAGAGTTGCAGCTAAGGGGCAGTGAACACAGAAGTAGAGAGGCAGAGATAGCACTGGAAGGATCAGCGCAGTAGCCAGAGAGAGGGACGCAGAAGCAGCCAAGGGTTCATGCAGAGCCAACTAGGGCTCACACAGAGGCATCCAGGAGCTGTGCAATGCCTCAGAGGGCCAGCGAGGGTGGCGCAGATGGCCAGAGGACTGACGCAATGCCTCAAGAGGCTGACGCAAGCCAAGCCAGAGTGATGTTGGGCTAACGTTGGGCCAGAGAGAAGCTGACACAGTCCCTAGAGGCTAACGTTGGGGTTTCGTGGGGCAGATTGGAGCTGTGGCGCTGCCGGAGTGTTTATCTGGGGTTTCAGCCAGAATCTCTGCTTCCGAGTAGAGAGGTACTACTGCCAGGTTTTTCTCTGTTGGGCGAACCGAATTTGGCACCCAGATTGTATTCTGAAACTGCTTAATAAATCAAACCCTCAGATAGTTGCACCAGTTTTCCCGCATTGGGTTTTCCCGACGACATTAGTCCATAAACAACGGTGTCACTTGTGTGCTTATTTATGTTTCCTTCAATTGATGATCTGTAATGTGTTGAGTATGTACTTGTATTTATTTCCAGTATTTACATGGTAAATAACTTGTTAAATTAACAGAACAAGTAGGTAGGAATAAATCAAAAAGTACATGAAGGGTTTCTAACGGGTTAGACTTACAAATTCCAACATGGTATTAGAGTGTGGTTGCAGATCACAGGAGAACTGAGGACACCAGCCGAGCAAAGCAGCAACAGCAGAAAACAGTTGTCCCAAGTGACAGAAGTTGTTCCTAGCAGAGTAGCAGCAAGGAAGGGGTGACATAGTGCCTGCGTCATCAAGATTGAACCAGGAAGAGGCAGCGCAGAGGCTGAGGGAGGCAAAGACAGGCTCACGCAAAGCCACGTAGAGGCCAGGAGGGCTGACGCAGTTGGCTGAGGGCGCTGATTTGCCAGTGCTAGGATTGCGCAGAGCATAGGAGCTTTAACCTTCAGGATACTGTAGTCAGAACAGTACCTAACAGGGCAAGGCCAAGGAGGAGGGAGTTGCTACCGAGGATTTCTAGCCGAGAAATCCAGATCAGTGGTGTAGTTGCACTAGCGATCGGAGTGGGGGCATCTCGACATTGGCAGAAGGGTTTCCAGGAGGGAAATCGAGGCTCAGAGAGAGTCACACCAAGAACTTCCAGGAGGGAAGTAGAGGAGCAGCGAGATGGCAGTGAACGGGGTAAGAGACCAGGGTAGACTGGACGGAACCTCAAACTTCATAGTCTGTAAGGCCAGAGTCTTATTCGTTCTAGACAGAGATCGTGTCAAGCACTTCGTCTTGAGGACGATAGCTATCCCAGTTGACCCAGCTGATAAAGACAAGTACGAGGAGGCAATAACGAGGGCCAAGAGCATCATCCTTGACGGGGTCAAGGACCATGTAGTGCCACATATTGCCGAAAAGGAAACGGCAAATGAGATGTGGGAGGCCCTAAAGAAATTGTACCAGCATACTTATGTGCAGAGAAGGATGTTACTAGAATCAACTGCGATAATACCAGATGCAGAAGGAAGAACAGATCGACCCCCTCCTCGGTCGATTGAAGAAGATCCGAGATCAACTGACTTCCATAGGGGCCATGCCGAATCAAGAATTGATGGCGAGAACAGCCCTGAATGCAGTCTCAGAAGACTAAGAGGTGTTTGTCTAGAGCATACTGGGCAAGGCGACCCTTCCAGATTGGGAGGAAATGTGAGCTCCTCTTCACCAAGAAGAGATCAGAAGATTGAGCAAGGCGGGAAGCAGCGACAAGGGGATCAGAATCAAGAAGGAGGAGGAGGAGGATGTTGCCCTAGCATCTGAGGGAAAGCAGGAGAAATGGAAGAAGAAGGACCTCTCCAAGGTCAAATGCTTCCACTGTGGGGAGCTGGGTCATTATGCGACCTAGTGTCCAAGGAAGAAGAGTAAGGGAGAGGCCTCCGAGACCAAGGCAACATCAGCAAGGGCAAAGAAGGAAGTGGAGGCAGACGATGACTGTGCCATGAGTTCACACACACCACTTGAGCGGAAGTGGGGAGACATCGAGTTGTAATCAGGCGGACTACAGGCGATGAGGGGTAGGATCCTCGAGGTACCCAACCTCTTGGATTATACCTTGCTACAGAAGCCCCAAAGAGGAGTAGCAGTACTGGCGATGTCAGTAGAGACAAATGCGGATGGAGCAACAAAGGGAGCTACAGTGCAGGATTCCCAGGACAGCGCGAGGCTATAGCAGGCTACAATAGTGCGAGAGGCACGGGAGTGTTGAACCAGTGCAGGATGGCACAGAGAGGTGTGCAACAATGCGAGATGCATGAGTTGTTGCAGCAACATAGAGATCAGAGAGGGAGCATTTGGTAGTAATAGAGGGAGCTTCAGCATCAGGAGTTTTTCTAGCCTGACGGAGATGTCAAACTTGAGAGATCAGTTACTTACTTCTCAGTAACTGAGTTGCAGTGCAGCCTATTAGCAATGGTAGTGCTATGGGCAGCATGATGCATCATAATGAGAGGGGTTGCAATGCAGATGCAGCAATGGCAATGGCAGGGCCATGGGCAGCAACATGGATGCAAAGGGAGTTGCAGTACGGATGCAGCAGTGGCAGTGGCAGGGCCATGGATAGCAGTACAGGATGCAGCAGTGCAGATGATGGGTAGCAGGCCTAGCATCAACGTAGGGACTGATGTCGGATAATCAGGGTGATACTCAGTGAGGAGTAGTACTAGAACACACTCCTCGCTAAGAGGGAGTGTTGATTTGGGGTAGCATCGGATGTGCTCTAGCCACGAAAATTGGTGGAGTGGCTAAGGCACATGAGATCCCCAACACCTAAAAAGGGTTTGGGCAGATTATAAACAGTTTGGGAGATATTAAAATAATTAATATTTTTAATGGAGTCCCTAAGTCTAAACTTAGGGAAAATAAAATATTAATGTGAATTAATATAAAACTGTGTTAGAATGGTCCAAAAGTCATGGATCAAGCCAGATCTAATCTTAGCCGTTGATTATGGACTTAATCTCGGCCATTGAATTGTCAACGAGAAAAGTATAAGAGGGAGCTTGAGGGTCACTTGGAGAACACACCAAGAGATCAAAATTTCGACTTTTTGGGGCTGAGTTTGTTGAGAAAGTTGAGAGAGTGATCAGAGTTGCAGCTGAGGGGCAATGAATACAGAAGCAAAGAGGCAGAGATAGCACTAGAAGGATCAGCGCAGTAGCCAGAGAGAGTGACACAGAAGCAGCCAAGGGTTCACGCAGAGCCAGCCAAGGCTCACGTAGAGGCAACCAGGAGCTATGTAGTGCCTCAGAGGACCAACGTGGGTGACACAGAGGGCCAGAGGACTAACGCAAAGCCTCCAAAGGCTGACGCAGGCCAAGCCAGAGTGACGATGGGCCAGAGAGAGGCTGACACAATGCTTAGAGGCTGAAGTTGGGGTTTCGTGGGGCAGATTGGAGCTGTGGAGCTGCCGGAGTGTTTATCCAGAGTTTCAGTCGAAATATCTGCTTCCAATTAGACAGGTACTACTGTTGGGATTTTTCTCTATTGGGTGAGTCGGATTTGGCACCCAAATTGTATTCTGAAACTACTTAATAAATCAAAACCTTAGATAGCTGCACCGGTTTTCCCGCATTGGGTTTTTCCGGGGACATTAGTCCAAAAACAATGGTGTCACTTGTGTGCTTGTTTCTGTTTCCTTCAGTTGATGATCTGTAATGCGTTGAGCATGTACTTGTATTTATTTCCAGTATTTACATGGTAAATAACTTGTTAAATTAACAGAACAAGTAGGTAGGAATAAATCAGAAAGTACATAAAGGGTTTCTAATGGGTTAGACTTAGAAATTCCAACAAAAATATGGGTGAGAAAGTTCCAAGTGACGAGGATCAAGCCAGTTCAAATCTTAGCCGTTGGTTAGGGACTTAATCTCGATCGTTGATTCGTCATCAGGAAAAGTATAAGAGGAGGCTTGAGGGTCAATTGGAGATACACCACGTGATCAAGAGAATTCGATTTTCTGGGGCAGGGTTTGCTGAGGAAATCAAGTTAGTGATCAAAGTTGTAGGGAGGGGCAATTCAACAAGGGAGTTTCATCCGAGGCTGAAGAATACATAGCAGAAAGGTAGCGCAATGCCGGGAGAGACAGCGCAAGCCCTAGAAGGGCTAATGCAGAGGTCGTAGAGCTTACGCAGAGGACACAGAAGGCTAACGCAGGTGACACAAAAGCCGTAGAGGCTGACGCTGGGCCTCAAAGGCAACGCTAGGGAGATTTTGTGGGGCAGACTAGCAGCAAATCAACGACTCTAAGCCGGGAGAGGGTGACGCAGCTCCTGAAGGGGTGACGCAACTCCTAAAGGAGTGACACAATTCCAGGGCTATGCTTGGAGTAGCTTTCACTGTCCAACATAGGGAACAGTCGAAGTTGCATTGGGGTTTGATCATCCGGTTGTTGATTTGCCAGAATATCTGGGGTTTGATCATCCGGTTGTTGATTTGCCAGAATATCTATCTGCAAATAGAGGTACTACTGCCGAGGTTATTCTATGTTAGGTGAGCCATTTCTGGCACCCTATTTGTATTCACAAAATCTTCTTAATAATACAAACCCTCTATACGCTGCACCGATTTTCCCGAATTGGGTTTTCTCGAGGACAATTGTCCAAAAATAACGGTGCCCCTTGTGTTATTGTCTCTGTTTATTTCAGTGCATGATCTATATATTTGTGAAGGCTACAATAGTGTTTACTTCGATGTTTATGCAATTAAATAACTTGTTAATGTGAAGAACAAGTAGGAGATTGTAAACCAGTAATTGCAGTAGGGGTTTCTGATGTGTTACATTCAGGAATTGTCACAGTAGAGAGGGCCTTTTGGCCCTCCATACACTAAAATAGGGGATTTTAGCTCAGAAAATATTATTTCATTGTAATAATGAGTTGATGTTCTCTCCTATAAACAGAGAGAGCTCTCACCTCATTTTCTCATGGTGTTTGGGGGAGAAATCCCATAGCTAGTCTAAACTTTTTGTTGAATGCGTTGTCATTGATGTCAAGTTCAGGAGGAGCTTATTGTGCGTACATTGTCATGTTGCATTACTGAAGTGGCCATTGATTGTTGAGTGTAAGTTGTCTAGCTTGATGTCATGTTAGTCTATATTTGAAGGCAATTGTTCTTCAGTTCCTTATTTCAAATGAGAATGCAAAGTGTACAGTTGTCTAGCCTACTCAGAGATCTTTCCAACGACATATGGCACTTTTCCTGACTCCCACAGAATGAGGAGAAGACTCAGTTTCAAGTGACGCAAATCAAGTCAAATTCCACTTGGTCAAGGTTCTAGACGTTGAAATTTCTAAGTATTACCCGTTAGAGATTTTATTTGTAATCTCTGGTTTATTTAGCCTACTTGTTTAATTACTAACAAGTTATTTAACCATATAAACACTGAAATAAACACAATACAGTCTCAACCATCTACAGGTCAACAACTGAAAGAAATGAACAAACACACAAGGGACACCGTTATTTTTGGACAATCATCCCCGGAAAAACCCAACTTGGGAAAACCAGTGCAGCAGTTCTGAGGGTTTTATTATTAAACAGCTTTTCTTGAGTACATTGGGTGTCAAACTGTCTCACCCGACAGAGACAAATAATCTGGCAGTAATACCTCTCTTCGGAAGCAAATATTCTGAAAGTCTGCCCCACGAAACCCTCTCCAACACAATCTGAAGCACTGCGTCAGCCCTGTTGACCACTACATGTCAACGACCCATAGCAATACACCCCCTTTTTTGCAAAAGGGATAGCGCCTGATCGACGTGTCCGTGCCATTCAACTATTATCATCAACTTGATCATCATCTTATAATGTAAACCCATTCTGCACATGCATAATGTAAATAATCTCAGCAAATCCGTGTCGTGTATGTAATTACCTAGGTAAACCTATTTTTCTAGTGACGATTTACATTCCGAGAGGTTTTTTGTCTCACCGATCCATTCTCGGATGGTCGGCAGAGTTTTTCTTCAGCCTTACCCCAAAGCCGGAGTGGATTTTTTCACTAGGATCTTCGGGGAGTCCTAGTGTTATAGATCGAGTTTGTATAAAAGTGATTTGAGAATAATCCTAACTATTTGGTTAGGTTATTTTATTACAAATTGCTTGATCTGCTAGATTATATTTTGGTGTCGCAGAACTAGGTAGTCTGTGAGGATGTTTTGCAAATGGATTTCCCCCTTGAGATATAAAAAATGTAAAAATCATGATGTAAAGTGTCTTGAGGGTTAGAAAAATAATTTATCCCCTCATAGGTTAATTAATTAAATTTTCTGTCCAAAATTAATTCAAATTCTAAACCAGAAATTTAATTAATTATAGGTCCTAGGTAAATTTAAATTTTCCAAAGGCAAAATTCATGGGTCCTTTAAAAATTAAATTTTAAGAAGTTCGGCGACTAAGGTTAACTGATTATTTTGCTAAAGTTTAAGTCTTTGGTCCCTTAAAGTTAATTGATTATTTTGCTAAATTTTAAGCCTTTGGTTCCTGGGGTTAAGTCAAAGTCAAAATTTTGAGGAAATTAATTCAAGAATTTAATTTTTGAATTAATTAAAATGTATTTAATTGAAAAATTCGAAATTTCCTCAATAATTAAAATTTCGACGGATGAAATTAAAAAAAAAATTGATCCTCATCAACAGTCGAAATTACTTTGACAAGGATCACTTGAACTAGCCATTGGAAGATTTATCTTTAAATAGGAGGTTAGTGTTCAGTTGAGAGGATCCGATCTCTGATCGTGTACTAAGCTCTCAAGCTCTTTTGTATACTTTTTTGAATTAATGCAAAAGTCTTTGGGGTTTCAATGTGCTGTAATGTTCCTCTTCATGAATTTATTGTAACATTGTTTTAATTTCTGCTACAGGTACCTTATTCAGTTTGTTAGATCTAGGGTAACATTTTTAATTTTGATTGAAGTAGCAGGTATCTCTATTTCTTCATAATTTTATTGTTGTTCTATTTCTCTACTTGATTTGATGGTTGATCTAATGTTTATAGAAGATCTGTCAGGTTCTCATTAAGCGTTTGGAGATAGTCTTCGGTTGGACCAGCCAACTCTCAACACATATTTTCTGAAGAGCCTACTTCATATAAGCCTCAGGATTTATCTAACGATAATATTTTTTCTGCATGGTGTTTTTGAGCTAGTACCTCTCTAAAATTTCAAAATCTTTTAAATATTTTGTGGAAATTTTGATAGATCTTGCTATTAAGAGCCTTAGATTATCAGATCTGGGAGCGGAATTGGATTCATACTCCTCAGATCTGATAGATCTGTAAATTATTTGTATAGATCTGTTATTTACTTGTGTAGATCTGAAATTTTGTAACATAATTTTGAATTCTAACACTTGGGTTTTTGGAATTTTCTTTATTTTTGTACATATTGGGTATTGGGTTTTTCTCTTTTCACTTGTGCAGAAATAGATCTGAGAAATCAGCCAAGAAAATCTTCAGATCTAAGCTAGATCTAGACCTTGGAGGGCAAGATCTGAGCTCAATGATTGTTTGCAAGAATAGATCTGAGAGATCAGCTAAGTAAATCTTCAAATCTGAGCTAGATCTAGACCCTGGAGGGTAAAATCTGGGCTCAAAGATTGTTTGCAGGAATAGATCTGAGAAATCAGCCAAGTAAATCTTCAGATCTGAGATTTTTCAAGCAGATACAGGGGTTTTGAAACAGATCTAGGCCCTGGAAGGGAATATCTTATCCCAAATCTTTTTACAAGGCCAATCATTAAAGATTTTGCAATAAATCTGAAGATCTGAAGCAAAATAATTTTTTTCAGAACAAGGGTTTCAAGTTTTGGGGCTCCTAAGCCCAGATCTGTCTTCTCCTAGCCCAACGCTAATTATATTGGGCCTAGTGTTAGCTCTCATTGGCCCTAAATTCCCTTACTCCATTTCTGATTTGAATATTTGATTTTCTGAAGCTAATCATTGGTGGGCTTTTGCAAAAAAATTGGTAAAAAATTGTGTTTCATATATTGAATATTTTTTGGCAACTTGGGCAAGTGATCTTCAAGGCCTAGGGCCTAAGGGTTTGATCTCTAAACCATCTTTTTTCTCATTGTTTGCTACAACAATCATATATCTTTCTAATAGTGGTGAAAAACACATCTGAGTGGTTTGAAACTGACTAAAAAATTGCCAAATACATTAATAAGTCATTTATGTTTGATGTGTATAAAAAATTTGGCCTAGATCTACATTTTGGGTCACTGTTATCTCTGAATAATTCTGTTTCTGAAGTCTGAAATATAACAGTGGAAAAATTTCATGTGGGTTAGCCTAAAATCAGTTCCTAAGTTGTCTAATACATTAAGGAATTAATTTCTTGAGTTGGGCATTCATCATTAGGCTTATTTCATGTTTTAATTGGTGGTTGTAATAAATATATCAGATTTAATATAATTCCAGAAATAGCATCACAACAGGATGAAAATTTTTGACAATTCATGTGGACAAGTTTGGAAAAATTTCGGTAAATTTTTGCCATAAAGATATCATTGATAGCTTACGATTTTCATTGTCATATAGCTGCTGTCATAAAGTTTTTCTTACTGCTGTCCTAAAAAATAATTTCTGAAAATTAAGTACTCTGTCATGGGATTGTGATAAAATGCATATCCCTTATTTCATAAACTGAGTATTTTTTTCTTTGAGCATCTGTTGACAGTGATATCGAATTGCAAAGTTATTTTTGTTCTCTTTGAGCTAAATTGTATCAAGAAGATTTAAAATAAGTTAGTGTTTTAACTATAGTATCTTCAAGAGTTTATTTTGTAAGTCTTCATCTAAAAAAAGGCGAGCATTTCATTTGGGTAATTGAGGACTTTTGCAGCATAAGTGTTTTCCCATTCTCGAGTCTAACTTCATCTCATCTTCCGGTGCATTTGCATATAAGTTAACATTGCATAGATAAAATTTACTTCCAAGCATAAGCTTGGTCGATAGACAAATAGATCTTCATCCGTCTTTTCTTGAGAAGCCTGTTTTAACAGTACTTAAAACGGTGACCTTGCAGTCGTCAGAGCCACAGTTCTCTGCCAGAAGCACCAAGTATGTTAGAATTTCATGAGAGATATCGTTAATCACACCTTAGTGTGCTTCTCCTGATCTTCTCTCTGCCAATTACTACGAAATCAGGCTCAACACAGAAAGGATTGAAGGGTTCACATTTAAATAGGCATTTAAACTAAAATTAACCAAGATTCTTGCATCTCACATTAGTTTTAGAATCTGCATTTCATATAAGATAGTCATTCATCTAAGCAGCTGTTGCTAATCGATTACTTGATCTTAATTTCCCTAACAAGACCGTTGACTCCATAAGGCACTGGTATCAATCGTTTAAAATCTAATCAAATCCGATAAGTCTTGCTAAATCTTAATCAAGTACTTGATCGCTTCACTCTCCTGAACTGGTTGGTTCCCAACTAGTTCTTCTTCATTCCACTTTTCCATAGGGTCTACCCCCTTAGCCTGTTGTAGGGAGACAACTTAAACGAAGAGATTGGAGATCAGGGTGACAAGGGTGACAGCCCACGATCTGAGCAGTTGTCGCGGTGCCTAGACATTCTGTGTGACAACAAGCCCTCCTAGCCTCTGTGCCAACCTGAAACCCTCTGTGTCAACCCTCTAAGGCTTTGCGTAGCCTCTCTGGCCCTCTACGTCACTTCTGCAACCTTTGCATAATCACTGTTGGCCTCTACGTGGCTCCCTCTGGCTCTGCGTCTGCCTCTCTGCCTCTCCGCTGGTCTTCCAGCACTATCTCTGCCTCTCTACCTCGTACTCACTACCCCTCACTGCAATACTAATCACTGGTTCAATTTCTCTTAGCAAACCCCACTCTAGAAAATCGAACTGACTAATCACTCTAGTGTATCTCCAACTGACCCTCAGGCCTCCTCTTAGACTTTTCCTGTTGAGTCTTCAACGGCTGAGATTAAGTCCCTAATCAACGGCTAAGATTATAGTTGGCTTGATCCATGTCATTTAGAACATTGTCACCCAGTTTTATATTAATACCCATTAATATTTTAATTTTCCTATGTTTAGACTTAGAAACCCATTAAAAATATTAATTATTTTAATATCTCTCCAACCAGGTGGAATTTCCCCAAACCATTTCTGAGTCTTGGAGATCTCATGTGCTTTAGCCTCTCCACCAATTTTCATGGCTAGAGCACATCTGATGCTACCTCAAATCAACGGTCCCTCTTAGCGAGGAATGTGCTCTAGTAATGCTCCACAACTGAACATCACTCTGATCATACGGCACCAGTACCTGTGCTGATGCTAGGCCTTCCTGCCTAACATCCTCTGCACTGTTGCATCTTGTACTGCTGCCCATGGCTCTACCACTGCAACTACTACATCTATACGGCAGCTCCCTCTGCATCCGTGTTGTTGCTGGTCCTTCCTCCCAACACTACATCTGCACTGTAGCCCTCTCTCCTCATGTTGCATCGTGCTACCTATAGCACTACCACTGCTACTGCTGCACTGCAACTCAGTTACTGAGACAATGGTAATTGATCTACCCCACTACTGACATCCTTGTCAGGCTAGAAACCCTCCTAATGTTGAAGCTCTATCTGTCGATATCTCGTGCTCCCTCTGCTATCTCTGCGCTGCTACAACAACTTTGTGCCTCTCGCACCACTGCAAACCCCTCTGTGCCTTCCTCCATTGCTGCAACGTCCTTTGTGCCTCTCACACTACTGCACTGCCAGGGACTATTGCACCCTAGCACTCTCAGCCGCTCCATCCGCATCCCGCTTCTACCGACCTCCACCATCCTGTACAATCACTTCGGGGCTCTTGTAGCCGGATCTGATACAAAAGTTTGGGTGCCTCAAGGATCCTGCCCCTCATCACCTGTAGTCCTCCTGACTACAGCTCAGTGTCTCCCCACCTCTTCTCTAGAGGTACATGAGCGCTCACGGCACAATCATCATCATCCTCTACCTCCTTTTCCGCCTTTGTTGGCGCTGCCTTGGAGTCAGACACCTCTCCCGTATTCTTCTTCTTGGGACACTGGTTCGCATAATGGCCCAGCTCCCCACAATTGAAGCACTTAATCTTCGAGAAGTCCTTTTTCTTCCTCTTCCCCTACTGCCCCGCAGATGCCGGAGTTGCATCCTCTTCCTCCTCTTTCTTGACCCGGGCTCCTTTGCTGCTACTTCCCGTCTTGGTCAGTCGTTTGATCTCTTCTTGGCGAAGAGCTGCCCATAATTCTTCCCATCCTGGAAGATTTGCTCTGCCCAAAATGCTTTGGATGAACATCTCCCACTCCTCGGAGACTGCATTCAGGGCGGTCCTCACCATTAACTCTTGATCTTGCGTGGCCCCTATGGAAATCAATTGGTCCCGGATCTCCTGCAACCTGTCGAGGAAGTGATCTATCTACGTCCCCTTCTGCATTTGGTATGACCGCAGTTGATTCTCCAGTAACATCTTCCTCTGCACGAAAGTGCCTTAATACAATGTCTTCAAGGTATCCCACATTTCCTTTGTTGTCTCCTTCTCAGCAATATGTTGGACCACATGATCCTTGACTCGATCAAGGATTATGCATTTAGCCTTGGCCATCGCATCCTCATACTTTTCATTATTAGCTGGGTCGACTCGGATAGTCACGGTTCTCAAGGCGAAGGCCTTGATGTGATGTCTATCTAGAACGGACAGGATCCTGGCCTTCCAAATCACAAAGTTGGACGCCCCGTCCAACCTGTCCTGATCCCTCAATCCATTCATGGCCATCTCTGCTCTTCTTTTCGACTCCTCTGAGTCTCTGCTTCCCTCCTGGAAGTTCTCTCTTTGACTCCTTCTGAGTCTCTACTTCCCTCCTGGAAGTCCTCCTGCCAACCATTGAATCGTACCTCTCCGATCTCCTATGCACCTGCAACACTGATCTAGATTTCTTGGCTAGAAATCCGCCTAGGTAGCGACTCCCTCTACTTTGGTTTTTCCCCGTTAGTTATTGTTCTGTCTCGGTAGAAAAAGCACCCCACCAGCTTCACTCCCCATAATCTACCCACAGCTTCATATGCCCCAGCAACTGAGGAATTGAGCCTCTAGGCTCTGCGCAATTCCGAGAAGGCTGATTTGCTCCCTTGGCCAACTGTGTCAACCCTCCTGGTCTATGCATGGCTCTTCGTGAGCCTCTTCTGCCTTCTTCTACCTCTACACTGGCCTCTCTCGGGCTCGAACTGATGACGCAGGGCCTCTGCGTCAACCCTTATCTGCTACTTTCTGCCTAGGAACAACTTCTGTCACTCGGGACAATTGTTTCTGCTGCAAATTCTCTAATTCAGCTGGTGCCTTCAGCTCTCCTGTGATCTACAACGCTCTGATACCATGTTGAAATTTCTAAGTATTACCCATTAGAAATTTTATCTATATTCTCTGGTTTATTTGCCTACTTGTTTAATTACTAACAAGTTATTTAACCATATAAACACTGAAATAAACACAATACAATCTCAACCATCTACAGATCAACAACTGAAAGAAATGAACAAACACACAAGGGACACTGTTATTTTTGGACAATCGTCCCCGGAAAAACCCAACTTGGGAAAACCGATGTAGCAGTTCTGAGGGTTTTATTATTAAGTAGCTTTTCTTGAGTACACTGGGTGCCAAACTGGCTCACCCGACAGAGACAAATAATCTGGCAGTAATACCTCTCTTCGGAAGCAGATATTCTGAATGTCTACCCCACGAAACCCTATCCAGCACAATATGAAGCACTACGTCAGCCCTCCTGGCCTCTGTGTCAGCTTCAACCCCTCTACGTCAGTCCTCTGAGGCTCTGCATAGCCTCTCTGGCCCTCTGCGTCACTTCTGCAACCTCCGCGTGGGTCACGCAGGCCCTTCTGGCCTCTGCGCAGTCACTGTTGACCTCTGTGTGGCTCCATCTGGCTCTGCGTCTGCCTCTCTGGCTCTACATCTACCTCTCTGCCTCTGCATTGGTCTTCTGGCACTATCTTTGCCTCTTTGCCTCGTACTCACTGCCCCTCACTGCAATACTGATCACTGGTTCAATTTCTCTTAGCAAACCCTGCTCTAGAAAATCGAACTGACTGATCACTTTGGTGTATCTCCAACTGACCCTAAAGCCTCCTCTTATACTTTTCCTGTTGAGTCTTCAACGACCAAGATTAAGTCCCTAATCAACGGCTAAGATTAGATTTGGCTTGATTCATGTCATTTAGAACATTCTCAGCCAGTTTTATATTAATACCCATTAATATTTTAATTTTCCTAAGTTTAGACTTAAGAACCCCATTAAAAATATTAATTATTTTAATATCTCTCCAACTAGGTGGAATTTCCCCAAACCATTTCTGGGTCTTGGAGACCTCAAGTGCTTTAGCCTCTCCACTAATTTTCATGGGTAGAGCACATCCGATGCTACCCCAAATCAACACTAGATACATCGAGCTACAAGCCCATCAAACCTTGGAGAATCGGCTAGTAAACCGAGAAGGTCAAGAGCCTAATAGGGCATCGGCCTTGTTTCAAAGGCATAACCACTCCAACAACCCGAAGTCTCAAAACATGTGGCAAAGTGCACTAAGCATTGAGCACACTGTAGCCTAGGCCCGTATGGGCTAGCCCAGTAGACCAGGGACTAATGGACATCCTCAGGAAGCCAGAGTCAGTATGAGGTCGGGGGTCGATGGACTTCCCAGGGAAGTGGGAACCAATATGAGGCCGGGGGCGATGGACTTCCCTGGGAAGCAAGGACTAGTAGAAGGTCCCACATGTGTGGTCTCGTATGAAAATCAAAAAAGGCCTAAAATCTTTACAACGGGAAAGTCATGATTTTCCATGAACTCGGTCAACCTTATCACGGTCGTTAATCCATTATTAATGACAAACTAATCAAGATTAAGCATAGCTTAATTATATCGGGCTTACAACGGGAAAGTCATGATTTTCCATGAACTCGGTCAGCCTTATCACGGTCGTTAATCCATTATTAATGACAAATTAATCAAGATTAAGCATAGCTTAATTATATCGGGCTCCCGGGCACTAGAGTGCAGTTATGTTTCAAAAAGCTAAGACCAGGTTGATGCAATGTGGCAAGTCTAGGTGGCATGACAAGTGGCGCCAAGCGGCAGAGGTCGATGACATGGCAACCAAAGGCGATGACAAATAGCACTCATTTTTGGCATTTTTGGGTGGCCAATTGTACAAAGTGGCAAGTGATGCATCTGCAACAGATATTAAGGTTTCCAACTCCTAACAAGTAAATCATTTAGAACCTTGTACATAAACTCTAGATGGAATTTACATTGCTACCTTATTAAACTAGAGTCGAAAATTCTAGTGGTTCTTCAAGTAAATTTAAATTTAAGAAATTTCTGGGCATAATACCCAGTGGGACTTGATCCCCGGTTTACAAATTGTTTTTTCCTATTGTCCAAAGTTGGAAAGTGATTTCATAAGACCTATTTTTCATTGGGTAGTTTGTTTGAGTGAAATAGGTTGTTGCCCCTGTTGCTTACTGCAGATTTTGCAATCTGTTTTAACAGGACAGCAAGCTAATTTAATTAGTGACCCCCCTCTAACCAACAACCTAAATTCAAAAAAAACATCATTAATTGTTACTATATTTTCTCTACATTATCTCTGAGTACTTATTGGCCATATTTAACATCAATTGGTGTAGTGTATCGCTGTTTTTAGTTTTATTTACACTCAAAAATCAAAAGGAGAGCATAATTAACTCCACCTCCTATTGACCCCATTTAAGGCACTGGTCTTACCTATGGTTGGTTGAGGTATCAAGTGGGATTCTTCTCTTAGCCTTAAGGAGGAAGTTGGGCTTAAAAAGTAGGGTTTGAGACGATGTGACAGTGGGCCCTTGCCCTATGTGTGCCCATCCTAGCAAGTAGCATGAACCTTTGCAACCTTGCTCATTGGACTGGTAACAAGACGCCTAGGTTGTGACAATGATCATGTAGGTGAAGTGGACCTAGAGGAAAACATGGACCAGGAGAGATGTTAGAGCATTGGACCTTAGATAAAGAGTGCCTTGGTATCTGATTAATATGTCTTGGAGCCTTGCTTGTGTATCATTATCACCTTGGAGATTGACTAGTGTCACTTATAGGAGGAACGCTTCACATCTGTGGACCTACCTGCATCGAGTACGTTGCTTGTACTAAACCAGGTCCAATTGACTTGTAGACCTCCCTCTACTTCTCATATAAATAGAGGAAAGAAAGAGTCATTCTTATCATTCATGCTTAGAGAGCGCGAGCTTGCATCTTATATTTCTTGGTTTCAAAGATGTAGTTGGAGGAGCACTACTTTCTTTCAAAGATGTTGATGGAGGAGCACTATGCTCTCTCTCTCTTGATCATTATTATTTGTACTTTATCTCTTGTCTTGAGGCACTCAGGTTTCATGAGCATTCTTGGAGTCTAGGGTTAGGATTTCATCCATGGGTAGACATTAGAGTTAGGGTTTGTGGACAAACCCCAAGTTGTACTTGTTGATGAGGAGAAGAAGAGGGAGTGTCTTGCATGATGCCAAGGAAGACTTGCTAACATGATTCTAGCTTGTTGGAGTATCTTTGGCGGAGCTAGGTTTTTTCATGTTTTTCCCTAGATATGGTTTTGGAGATCTTGGGTTGTGGTAGCTTATCTTCACTTCAAAGGATGTACTTGAAGTTCAGCTCTTAAACACACACACATACGAAATTTTCAGAAATTCTCTTATTCCAGATTTGAGTTTCAACTTCATTTTGTTCATGATTTGTAATGTCCAGCACTTATATGCCTTGCTCATTTCACATAAGCTGAAGCTGAATAAGGGTTTAACATTGATATTGAATACAACAGGACAGTATTTACCGTTGTAATCATTGTTGTCATCAAGTGATTTTCTGATCTGATTTATGCATGTTAAGGTTGCCCTGAACAGTGAAACTTGTGGCATAAGTTTTGATATTGCCTAGTGGATTGGGATTGTTTAGAAGTGAAATATTATCTCCTGCTTGCTCTTGTTTTATTATTTTTCATATCAGCCGTCAAGCTGAGAATTCACATGGACTAATGCAGGTAACCTCTTTATGCATTCACATGGACTAATACAGGAAACCTTTTTAAGCATTCACATGGACTAATACAGGAAACCTCTTGTAAATAGGTGAAATTTCTGAAGTTGCAGTAATTGCCCTAGAACTAGAATTTTCTACCTCACCCAAGTGGATTCATCAGAGGCACCTTCCAGCATAGAACTAGTCAAATGCCCAACAACATTGGTGACAACAGGTTGAGCTAACCCCTCAGGCTATCTAGAATCTTGTGCCTGTATACATTGTATCATGATTATAAAAATTACTCGTTCCATACACTTTATTAGCTCAATCAGATGCCGTCATTCTTCTAAATTGTTCCCAAAGTCCATGATGTCTTCTAATGAAACCAATGTAGCATTTTATATATTCTCAAAAAAATGATGAAAATCCACGGTAAACTGTAGCCATCTAAGTAGGTGAGATTCGTTTCTCCAAAACCCATGATGTTTGTATATCACCCCTTCCGAGAAGAATGACGCAAAAGACGCAATCATTTGAGAGTGTCGTTCAGGTTACCGAGCCATGCTAATAGATCAATAGGACCCTCCCTAATTGATCTGGATTAATTTAAGATTTTTGGGTTCCAAACCTTTCGGGTATCCCCAAATTTGACATTATGTTTATTAAAATTCAAATATGGGACATACACAATTATATATTTTTGTATCCTTTTTATTTCATAATTGTAGGCCATTTTATTCCCGTGACTTGAAGTTTGGTTGCATTGGCGAATTCCAGTGGCTACTTACCCGATCAAGTATTTGGAGCAGCGTTGCCCGATTTGGAGACAATGCTTACAAGGTTTATAATGCAGCTCTTCTCTGAGCTTTTTTGTTTAGACAATGCTACCTTTATCTTTAACTATTAAGAAATCAATGTATCCACTTTCATGACCAATCCATAATTTTTTACCGCCAACAAAAACAACAACAAAAAAGTCGCAAGGATGGGGTGTTAAAAATCCCGGTATCTAAACCAGAACTGCCCTAGCTACTATATCGAGCAAAAGCGTAATTACCACCAAAACAACGATGGGCTCCTAAATCATGCCTTCCTAGATTTGTTCCCTCGAGCTCTACATCCACCAGTTGCCCTACTATGTGCTAAACCCTGTAAATTTAGTAGATATGATGTTGCAAATGCCCACCACTAATCTCAAGTTAAAGTCCAGTAGAGTCGAACCCAAATATTAATTATGCCCTAACGCCATGAATTTTGCAACAGACAATGTGGATGACTGAAACTGTTCAATTATCATCTAACAGGTTTAAATTCCATTAAGAAAAGATCGAAACTCCATCGAGATGTAACCGAAATTGAAAATGGATGTAGTGGGTACCTGAAAAATATAAATGGGTACCAAAAGTATCAGAAATGGACTTCACTGCATCTCCTCTTCAGTCCTGAAATATCGTTTTGGAAAATATAAAATGCCTTTTAAAGAAGCAAGAGCTTATTAATTAGATTTGACTGAAAGCCCAAAAATAAAGAGAAATAGAATTTCCCCACCTGGGATTCGGAACAAAGTTTTCGAACTATCAATACAATGTTCGATAGATTGTTTGAATTTGCCGATAAGTCCTTTGCTTCGTGATATTTTCGTCACTAAGATGTTAATGTTAGATGGCATCTTATCTGGCGGATAAATTTTGTTGGCAGTTTGTGTGTCATGTCTGGTCAATGCTTTTTTATTTATGATTGTTCGTGATTGTAAGGTATCTGTTTAATATGTCAAATCTTTGTAATGGTTCATTTGTTAGGTTTGATTTTCTTCCTTATGTATCATAGTGACGATAATAATTGATTATGAATGCTTTGAATAATGTATAAATTAATATACCTTTCTTAAAGTTTTTCCTTTTATAATGGAAGGGTGTTTTTTAATAATATCAATTTGGTATAATATTAAAATTGGAAAATTATTATTTGTTATGAACCAGTAATTTAATTATTCAATGTCCCTTAGTGATTGACAGAATCACATGCCATTTGTCATATGAAGTATACATTTGGACTACCAATTTTCCAGATCATACTATATGTAATTCTCATGAAGACAGTTATATTATCTTAATATAATCAAATCTCGCTTTTTTTCACTGAAAAAAAAAAAAAAAGTAATTTAATTATTCAATGTATAAATTAATATACCTTTCTTAAAGTTTTTTCTTTTATAATGGAATGGTGTTTTTTAATAATATCAATTTGGTATTAATGTTAAAATTGGAAAGTTATTATTGGTTATTAACCAGTTATTTAATTATTCAATTTGACTATAATGTTTATTGATTATGATCTTTATTTTTAAAGTTGAATAAATATTATATATTTTTGTTAATATAGTTTGAGTAAATTTAATGATTAAGAACTTGTAATTTTTTGTTGTAAGTTCAAATCTATAGGTGGGTAGAGTATGTAGAGCTCTATAAATTTTAGGAGGCATATCATTGTGGAGAGGCAAGCCTCTTTCTCACAAATAAGGGGGTCTCATACACCAATTTGGTGTATAGCTTGGTCATGATGTTAAAATTAGATTATTATTAGTAGTTGTAGTATCTATTAATTAAATGAGAAATACATATTGTGATGTGTTTGGTAGTCCAAAGAAGAACCTACTACTCAAAATTTAGAACAATATATGTCTTATGTTTCTTTATCTTTGAGCAAACTAACTATTTTATCTAGAAGCTTAACTAGCATGCATATGTTGTAATGTAAACAAAAATTAAAACCGTTAGTATTAATTTTTTACTTATGCCTAAAGAGGGCATAGCCTAAACAATTAATGGAAATTTTGGGAGATAGGGGCACCATGTTGAAGAATCTAAGGCAAAATGACATTAATGATTCTTCTAACTATGATAATTGTTTGTGATGTCTTTTTATTTATTAGGATTACCTTATTATTATTATTATTATTATTATTATGTGTTCTTCAATCATCAAACAGCTACCAAAACAAGAAGATCAACAAGATACAAGTACACAAGATGTAGGCTCCAAGCGAGGGCAAAACCTCTCCTCTTGAGAGGAAAACCCTTCAATCTCTTCTTATAGATTCTCTATTGAGGATACCGAGACCTTTGACCAACTCTAAAGCCCTTCCAAGACCAAGATCAACTTCTCAACAATGTGTTTGCTTTACTGCTTTCCAAACCCGGCAAAATCTCTTCCGGCAACACTTCTTCGACCTTCAGCCACAGATTTTCGGCCCTAACTACAGCAGCTCTGCAACTTCGACCCCCGGCAGCAGCTACTACTTCACACGTGTGGACTAGAACTACTTCTCCTTTGCCTCCAGCTACCTTGATTGACCTAATTTGTCTTCTAGATCTAGAAGGGGACTTTGTTGGCCCTTCCTTCAGCTCTTTTTCATCAAATCGAACCCTCACAATGAAACCCTAACCAAGTAGTAGAAACCCTAGTGAAAAGCTACAGAATTTCAGCCTCCTTCTTCGGACGTGTGGAGAGAAAGAGAGAGGAACCCAAAACACTTCTTCTTTCTTATGCCTTCTTCGCTGCCCTTTTCTGCTTCTTCCTTCACATGAGAGAGAGAGGAAATGAATGTGTTCAAATGAGGTCGAATTGTCTCCTATATATAGGCCTTCTAGGGGTATGAATTCCAACTTCTAGGCCGACTTAACAAGTTGACAGGGCGACTTGGTCTTGGAAGGCTTAGTAAAATACAAAAATAATTATTTTTACAATTTACAAGATGCCCAATGGGGTATTCATATTATGACAATGTCCCTATTTGACTTCTTGACCTAGGACAACCCTAGATGCACTTTCAATTAGTGCTTGACCTATAAAACAAATTTCTTGAGCAAGAAACCCAAGCTCAATAATAACAATAATCATTTTTCTTTCTCTTACAAAATACAAGAATCAAAAGTACATTTCATATTTATGAAGACCGAACCTAGTTATACTTTCTTCAACACACCATGTATTGTGGATATTGGGAGTCAATTCTCCTAGTTTGATTCAACACTCCCTCTTAACTAGGGAGGTATTCATAAATGGTACATGGTTATTCTCAATACTGAAGAGATCTCATAAGAAGAGTCAGACTAGTAATCCATTTGTATAACATCATTATAACCAACATTGTCACATAGCAAGGCCTTGACTAACAGTGGTATCTCTCAATAGATCAAAGCACAATGTTGGTGAGACCAATGATTATAAACACCTTCATCATTGTCTATCAAGGTACATACCCACCCGGGTGTTCATTGAGGATGACCTTCTAAGACTATTCTTATCTTGGGTCCCCAACCCTCAAAGAATATATGTCCTCTTGCTTACTCTTATCTTGGATGCCCTACCGCATCCTCAAAGAGTATCGGATGCCAGATGATTACTCAATCCTCCATTCTTTCATCCAAAATGAAGACAATAATGGTGTGTTTATCTCTCCCTCTCAACTACGGAAGATATGTCAACCAATCCAAGCTTGTTTCTAAAATACACAAGCTTCTTATTGGGAAGAGATTTTGTCAAAATATCAGTAGTTTGATCATCAGTGGGGATATGCTCCAGCTTCAGTACACCATCTTGTACCAACTTTCGAATGTAGTGGTACTTATTGTTTATGTGCTTCGTCTTTCCATGAAATATCAAGTCCTCAGACAATCTTATACAATTGGTATTATCACAATGTATTATGGTAGGGTCCAACAATCCTGCAAATAGATCAGATAACATCTTCCTTAACTAGAACGCTTCTCTGCTTACTTCACAGGTTTCGATGTACTTGGCCTTAGCACTACTTAAAGGTGACTCAAAGCCACTGTCTCTTGCTTTCTGCTCATCCAAGAGACCATGGAGGATCCCAAGCTAAAACATCCTCTTATAGTGCTTCTTCCATCTTTCTTGTTGCCTCCCCAATCGGAATTAGTAAATCCTTCTAGATGAACATCTTTTTCTTTTTCATACTTCAAGCAGTGTTGGATGGTTCCCTATAGATATCTTAGTAAATGCTTGGTAGTTATCCAATGATCATGTCTAGGCTCCATTTGAAATTGACTCAGAACATTTACTGCAAAACATATGTCTGGCCGAGTACTCACCAGATACATCAGGGAGTCAATCAGTTGTCTCTACTTAGTAGGATCCACTGGACTAGATTTAGAATTCCTTAACATTTTCAAGTTTGTGATCATCGGACTTATCATGGGTTTGCATTCCATCGTATCAAACCTTTTCAATAGCTCGATCACATACTTTCCTTGTCCCGGGAAGATTTCATTCGATTCTTTCCAGATTTCTAGTCCCAGATAATAATACATAAATCCTAGTTCCTTCATGTAAAATTCGGTTGCCAACATTTTCTTGCACTCTTTAATTCTTTCTTCATTACCAGTTATTAGAATATCATCTACATATAGAAGAATGATGACAGGTTTATGATTCTCTACTTTGATATAGAGATTGGGATTTTTCGTGCTTTTCCTTAAATCCAACCTTTGCAAGTATGCATATATTCTAATATACCATGCCCTGGGAGCTTGCTTGAGGCCATAAAGTGCCTTCTTCAATCTACAAACATGAGTTTCTCTATCCTTTACTTCGAATCCCAATGTTTGTTCCATGTAGACTTCTTCATCTATGGTACCATTCAAGAATGTTGTTTTGACATCCATTTGATGTACCTTCCATCCCATTGATGCTGCCAGAGATATCAAAGATCAGATCGTGGTATACCTTGTTGTGGGAGCAAAGGTCTCTTCATATTCAATGCCTTCTTCTCGAGAGAAGGCTCGAGCCACGAATCTAGCCTTGAATTTATCTATGCTTCCATCTGCAACATGCTTGACCTTATACAACCACTTAAAGGTTACCACTAATTTGTTTTCTGGTCTCGGGACAAATTCCCAAACTCCATTCTTCATAATAGATTAGTATTCCTCATTCATTGAATTCTTCCATTCTTGGTGTTTAGATGCTTCTTCGAAAGTGGACGGTTCATCTTCAATGAGCTTTGACATGTATGTTGCATATCCTCAGTATCTTTTTGGTTTCTTGCTCTCCCTGAATCTTCCTCTTGCGGTGTGATCTTCTCCTTCTCGAAGTGTAGAAGTTAACCAGTTAGGTCTCTTTCTTCTTTCAAGGAGAGAGATTGGTTCACTAGGACCTTCTTCTTCATGATGAGAGACTTCTTCTTCCCTATTAAATTCTTCCTCAAACATAGGAAGATCCTCCTCATCAGAATTGGATGGGAGATCTTTGGATTTCTTGAAGGCAATGCTCTCATCGAAAATGGCATCTATGCTTACTTCTATTTGATGTCCTTCCTTTATGTAGATCTTGTAAGCCTTGGAAGAATTGCTATATCCAAAGAATATTCCTTTCTTACTTGCAGGATCTAGCTTCTTTCTTTTGTCCTTGGGAATGTGAATATATACAAGACACCAAATATTTGGAGATGATCAATATTTGTTTCTTCCCAATGAAGACTTCTTCTGGAGTCGTCCAAGTGACCTGTGAGGACTTCTATTTTGGATGTATATTGTAGTCTTTGTTGCTTCTCCCCATATAAATTTCAGTAGATCTTGATCGTGGAGCATAGACTTGACACTTTCTTCTATAGCTCTATTCTTTCGTTCAGCTACTCCATTTTGTTCGAGATTGTATGGAGCTATAAGCTCCCTCTTAATCCCGACCTCCTTACAAAAAGAAATGAGCTCTTTGGAAGTATACTCGCCTCCATTATCTGACCTTAGCATCTTTATCTTTCTTTCTGTAAGATTTTCTACCTCTGCCTTGAATTCTTGAAATTTTATGAATACTTCGTCCTTGGATTTATGTAGATAAACCCAAGTTTTCCTTGAATGATCATCAATGAAAGTAACATAGTATAGATGACATCCAAGTGATTTAGACATGGGACCACATACATTAGAGTGGGTGAGATCTAGAATCTCTTGAGCTCTAGATGTACTATGTGCAAATGGTTTCTTTGCATTCTTTCCCAAAGTACAGCCTTTGCAGACTCATTCATGGTCTTCTGTGAGATTTGGTATCCCATTTACAATGGAGTTTAGAGTTGACAAGATCTTGTAATTAATATGGCCCAATATTCTATGCCAAAGTTCACACGGACTTATCTCAATGTGGACAAGTGCTTGATTTAGAGGAGATGAGAGTCTGTAGAGTCTTCCTTCTTGAACTCCAATGGTTCTAGTTTTTTCAATGCTTGAATCTTTAGCCCAAACCACTACTTTACCATCTATAAAAGAAACTATATCTCCTTTTTCTTCTAATGATGAAACAAAAGTAAGATTTTTTTCACAAACCTGGAACATATAGAATGTTGTTGAGATGAATTTTACCTCCTCCTTCCAGCTCAATTAATGTAGATCCAATGCCTTTTACCATATAGTTCTTGTTGTCACCAAGCTCCATAGAGTATGAGGACTTCCCTTTGGATAGGGTTATGAGTTTCTTGTGATATCCAGTCATGTGCCTTGAAGCTCCATTATCTATCACCCATATATATTCATCTTGAAATGTTCGGTGAGGGCTAAGAACAATCCTTCATCCTTTGAAGATTTGAGATCTTTGGAAGAGAAGAGAAGAGAATATTCCATACTGCCTTGAAACTTTGCTTGATGAGACTTGCTAATGATGAACACTTCTTTTCAAGCCTCTTCTTAATGGGGTTGACCTTCTTCATGCCTTGTGCAAACCATAGCTCTGAAACCATGTTGAAGAATCTAAGGCAAGATGACATTAATGATTCTTATAACTATGATAATTGCTTGTGATGTCTTTTTACTTATTAGGATTATATTCTTATTATTATTATTATTATTATTATTATGTGTTCTTCAATCATCAAATAACTACCAAAACAAGAAGATCAACAAGATACAACTACATAAGGTGTAGGCTCCAAGCCAGGGCAAAACTTCTCCTCTTGAGAGGAAAACCCTTCAATCTCTTCTTATAGATTCTTTATTGACGAATACCAAGACCTTTGACCAACACTAACGCCCTTCGAAGACCAAGATCAGCTTCTCAATAATGTGCTTGCTTTATTGCTTTCCAAACCTAGCAGAATCTCTTCCGGCAACACTTCTTCGACCTTCGGCCACAGATTTTCGGCCCTAACTGTAGATCTCCAACTTCGACCCCTAGCAGCAGCTGCTACTTTTCACGTGTGGACTAGAATTGCTACTTCTTTGCCTCCAGCTGCCTTGCTTGACCTAATTTGTCTTCTGGATCTAGAAGGGGACTTTGTTGGCCCTTCCTTCAACTCTTTTTCATTAGAGCAAACCTTCATAATGAAACCCTAGTCAAGCAGTGAAAACCCTAGCAAAAAGTTGCAAAATTTCAACGTCCTTCTTCGCACGTGTGGAGAGAAAGAGAGAGAGAGGAACCCAAAACACTTCTCTTTCTTTTGCCTTCTTCGCTTCCCTTTTATGCTTCTTCCTTCACATGAGAGAGAGAGGAAATGAATGTGTTCAAATGAGGTTGAACTATCTCTTATATATATGTCTTCCAAGGGTACAAATTCTAGCTTCTAGGCTGACTTGACAAGCTGGTAGTGTTATAGCTCCAAATCTCACTATTATGGTTTGTGATGCTGCACTCATGGCCTAGGGCAACCCCTCCTTCCAGACCTAGTCCCAAATTTAAAAAACAGTGTTTTATTCCCTGTACGCGACATTTACCTGAGTTAAACGCGTGTATACGCGGGTTCACATATATCCAACCCGCGTATATGTATTAAAACACTTAAAAAAATATTAAAATCCTTATTTTCGGGCGGAGATCGCGGGTTTTACCTGCTAATCACCTGTTAGTGCCCGTGGCCTCAACTGTCCCCAACCAATTCCTAAATAAAAAACTACTTTGGAATTGGTATAAAAAGACACTAAAGGGAAGGCCTAAGGGAGGAGAGAAGAAAGAGAAAGGTTACTATACTGAGATTTTCCCCCTGATCAGGTCTGAAGACCCTTGTGCCTTCTGCACTTC
>APFE030924135.1:0-23400 GCA_000404065.3 Pinus taeda | reverse complement strand
CTTTATGTTTATGATGTTCATGTTTGAATTTCATGTATGAATGGTTGTTTAAAGTTCATAACTAACTTCCTTCTTTTATAACATAAAGATGATTTTTGTATAAGTCTTTGTCCATATACTGCTACATTCTTTGGAATTGGTTGTTTTGCAGGACAAGGGAGCGAAAGGGACTTGAAGAAGGGTTTGGACCCTTGAGGAACTTCTTGAACGTAGGACCTGAGGTACGCCCTTCTTACTTTAGAATTTGCTTTTGATAGCATAATGGTTGTGTGTATGTGTGTTTCTTTGTTTAGACAACTTTCAGTCTGCTAGGGTTTCCACCCAAAAGCCCTAGGGGATCAAATCCCTCAACAGAATTGGAAACTCCACTAGGGACAACACTCTTATTGTTCCTAGTTTGGGTGTTTGTCAAGCCAATCAGGGCTCAGTTGCTTGTTGGTCTGCTGTTACTGTCTAGTCTGTTCTTGACTTCTGAGTTTTGCAGTTTCTTCAGTTTGTTTTTTATTTTTCTTGAAATCTTTTATACACGCTGTTTTCCTTAGTTACAGAAGCGTATAAATGCTTGTTTCCTGAAGTAAACCCGCGTATACGCAGGTTTCCTCAGGCACAGTTGCGTATACACGCAGTCTGCACTGAGTACAGTCGCGTATATCTTGCAACTTTCAAGATTTATAAATTTTTGTGTCTCTGAAGTTTGTCTGGTGTTTTGAGTCAGTTTGAAACAGTCATTTTTGCCAGTATCAGTTGTCTGTGTTACAGCAAGCGTCTTACTCCGATTTCTCTCTGATTATAAGGAGTGTTGGTCTTGTTTTGTGTTTGCAAACGTCATCATCTATTTGCTAAAAGCACGCAAGATTTCTTGATTGGAATCTTGGCTGCTCTGAGTTATCAGAGCAGAAAGATTGTTATCAATCTTTGTGTTGAACTTTGCTTTTGGTGACTTTTTGTTTGCTTAACGAAATCGCTTTTTATGACCATCTACTTCTTTGTTTCATCAAAGTTGTCAATTGATGCTTTTTTGAAATTGTCTTTTTGATCTTTTTTGGTATTTGTTACCAAATCTTTCATTGCTCCTTTCGGTTGTTAAAAAGCCTCTTTAAACACATTTGTTTTTGTTGAGTTTTCATTCATTGTATGGTGTCAACTTGCAAAAGTGTTTCTTGCTTATTGTTTCAATCGTAAAGTTTCAGTTCTTGTTGAGAGAATTTTCGAAAAGACTTTCTTGTTGCTACTTTGAAGAGAACTTTTTGAAAAGTTTTGTTTTGGCTTTCTTGAACTTGCTTTTCATTTGGTTTCCTTTTGGTGAGTGAAAGTGCTTTATGTTTATCTTGAGTTTTGTTTTTAGTATTTAGACGAAATGAATGGTAGCATCTCATATTCCATCTAGATATTGTAAGTGGAAAAAGAAAAATTTGATAAACAAAGCAACTTTCATTTCTTGTTTGTAGAGTTGTTTTCAATCTTGCATCAAGCATTTAGTTGTTGCATTAGGATAGATTTGCATCTCTTTAGGCATAATAGTTTTGTTAACTTTTGAGTGTGAAGTGTGAATATTAAAGAAAAGAAAAGAAAAGTTTGTTTCATTAGAAGTTTCCTTTCGAACCCTGTAGAAATTACTCTTCATCGAAAAACAATGACAAAGTGCACATGCATATAGTTAGGTTTTATTAATTTCTTTTGCGTCGAAAAAACACCACTAGTTTCACTTCCATCGTCCTTTGACTTAAAGAACAGCCCTTAAAATCAAGCGCTAACTAAAATTAACTAGAACTTTTTCTTTTAAGTTAAATACACAAACAAGTTTTAGGATTTTAGGGCCTTGGATTAGGCGAGTGGAGAGTTAACTCTCCAAGGCCATATTAAACGTCAAAGATAGGAGTTTGATTAACGAGAGAAAATCCAATAGCGTTAGGAAGACCAGGAAAGCTCCGGATCTGGGAGTTAAGCACGAGGGTCTCTGAAGGCAGGGAAGAGAGATACCCCCTCTCCTACTTGTCTGAACTTACCTCAAGACTATTCTACCTGGCTTCTGCGACGAGTTGGTATCCGTAGTTGCTTCTCCTAGGGAACTACATAGGTGGCTGCGGAGGGGAATCCCGTGGCACCTGAGGTCGACGTTGTATCACTCTCAACAGCACTACTGAAGGGCACCCTTGCAAAGCTTGGGGGCTTGCACCGGTGCAGATTGTTGTTAGGAGGTCAGCGTAACTTCCTCTGATACCTTCGCTGATAGGCCTGGGCCCTCATCATCCCAGACTATCTTCGGAAGGCCCCTTATTTTTCACTTTCTTGTATTTTGGTGTCCGGTCCTATTGAAGCCTCGAAAATCGGGTCGACAACAAGGGGGATACTCACCCGGTCCGGACCTTGGTTGACAGCTCCTTATCCGTTTGGTATAGTGAGTCCGACTGGGGATAATGGGACCAGTTTCCCATCTAAGGTGTGTGTGTGCCAGAGTTGGATGTTGCTGATCTAAAGTTCGTATCTGAGCTACTTTAATATAACTCTATGCTATTGTAATCTAATGAAAACAACACATCTAATCTATGCTAACCCGGGATGTAATTCTTCTATTATGCGATCTAAAGAGATTTCAAATAATATATGGTAATAAATATCATTCAACAATTATAAGAATATAAATCAGTTAAGATGAACCACTTTGCATAAAAAGTTAGGCAAAACAGTTGTGAACAGCATATCGCATAACAAGTTATTCACACATTAAACATAAATAAATGGCTCCATCATACAAAAGTGCCAAATGGTAACACAAGCATTCATGTAATAACATATAAACAACTAAAAACTGTATATTGCTTTAAGAATATAAGCAGAAATGATCAAGAGATAAAAGTACCATTTATGACTGGTCCTACTCATAAGCTTCAAGCAACAATGATTTATCTTTCCTTGTTCTAATATCTACTAAGAGTACAGAAGTGCAACATCAGTAGCAGATATCAAATGCAAATATCAATAAATCTCGATCCTTCCATTCATCAAAACCTCCTATGAGGGTGCAAAAATGCATGTTTTGAGGATAAGTTTTTGACAAATTTCTGGACCCTTCTCTAAATGCATGAGAAGGGTTTAAATACTGTTAACTAAATAACCTAATTACACAAATTTAGGATACGGTTTTTTAAATGACCGCCCTCTTTCTAAGCAAACTTATTTCTAAAAATCGAATCTAAATTCTAACTATTTCTGCATTTACTCCTTGATGTTGCAGGTATTCAACATTTGTCTGAGAAGAGTCGGCTGGTTGCTTTCCGCTTTTATTTGAGTCAAGCAAATAGGAACGGCAAGTGCTAGCACTACGTTTTAGTAAATTAGAAGATATTTCTGGGGATCATCCTCTTGCTAGGTGATTTCACTGCGTATGTACTTGGTAACATCCCGAATCTCCCTCAAATTGCTTCTGCTTTTGCTATCTTGGCTTCCGGACTTGTGGTGTGTTTTTTGTCTGTAGCGCCTTTTCCTTTTCCGGGCGCAAGCTTCTTCAGAATTTTGTAAACATGCTGTTTTTTGTGAGCTTTTTTACCCTGAGTGTTGGATCGCCTATTGATATCAGTATCTATTCAGTAATGCTCTGGAACCTGAGGTTCCGCCGTATGCAGTATTTGTTTACGAGGGCATCTCTTCTCTGTCTTCGAGCATTTGACGCTTTGCCCTTTTTCTTTAGATGTTGTCTGCACATTGCTCTATGTTGTTTCCTGTTCTTCATTCTTGTAGTTTACGCAAAGGAAAAGAGTTACAACAATAAATATTGACGCGAAGCTCTAAGCTCTATGAATGCATAACATAATGTCACCCATTGTGAACTGACTCTTTGAAAAACATAAAACTGTCCTTCATTAACACTTTGGCGTACGTTCATTAATTTTGTTTAAGGCGCGCGCCAAATTTTTGATTTATGGACTGCTTTTCTTGAATGCTGAGCCGAGGAAAATTTGCAATGGGCGGTTCTTGCAACTTGCATTTCATTAACGCGTTATCGCATTTTCGTCAAGATCGCAGATCGCAGATTGCATTCATCGCAAGATCGCAGATCGCATTGATCATAAGATCATAGATCATGTTAAACTATTGAGTGTTGTTTATGCAATGTTGCGATATGCGATGTCGCATATTGGCAATCGGAGAATTCTCCAGATCTTCATTTATGGGTACTTCTTGATGTATGCGATGCGATGGATTTCGCGTCGCCTTTTTTGTATTTCTTATGGTACTCATAAAGAAATGTTTTACTCTCTTCTTGCGATGCGATATATTTCCAAGGGGTTCAATACAAAAAGGATTTTTTGAATTTTTACTAAGGGTCCCCCCCTTGTTTAACGTTATTGCTGACACTAAATAAGGAGGGGGGTTGTTGGTGGCCACAACAATGGCGATTCACTTGGAAGAACCAGTTATCTCTGCTTCTCTATTGAAACTTACTTCCAAAATAGAAAAATTTTCATAAATCTAAACTTTGTTATGGACAGATAGAGTATATTACGCTTTATTCTATCAATGATATTATGTTTCAACCTATTTTTATTCTAATTTTTTGCTTCCTCAGACTTGTCCTTGTATCTACATCAGCCATTACTTGATCTTGTAAGGATAAAATAAGGTTTTCCCTGCGAATCAGTTTTAAACATGCTCATTTGTCGTAGGTAGAGCCTCTGCTGCCAGCAGGCATCCATAGCCTCGACAGGGTTACCTATTACCCAGCAATGATCCTTTATCCTGCTTAAGGTGATCTACAACTTTCAAAGAAAAACCCATGTTGACACTTATTGCTTTGATTTTCTTTTTTGTTCTTAAAGAACAATGTCTTGGTTTGGTAGCCAAATTATGACACAATCATTCACTTGATTTACACTTTTGCTGAACAAGCTGGCTCGTGATGAGACCCCTTGTCTTTTGATTTCAATAATCTTGAGTCATTGCCCTGTTTTGGTGGACAGTATTGGCAAAGTCAGTAAGTCATAATACTTGTGATCATGATAAGCCGGCTCATGATGAGACTTCTTATTCTTTAAGATAAAGTGTATTCATGGATTATTCCTCTGAATGCTGCGATTTTGTTTAGCAGGGAGGAAGTCATTTTTTTCCTTAAGAAAGTTCTGGACGACAATAATAGAGTTTGAAAACAGCTGCTTTACAGAGAATCCCTATTTTGCTATTGATACCTTTCATTGTGCTGATATAAAACAATTTCTTCACCAAAGGTTGCTTTCGTCAAAATGTTTTGGAAGTTGAAACTAGTATCATATCTAGGCTAAAGTTTTTAACTGTATCTGTCAATAATAAAGATCAGGTTCTTTAAAAATTTTGTCGTTTATACAAGCGGAAAGCTCAAAACCTTAAACAGAATTGGTGTCTTTTCGGTGAATACCTATAGTAACCACTCACAACTGGTTTTATTATGAAAAGAAAAGAAAAATAAAACTTATTCTAAAAAATAGAAGAATAATCTTCTATGGAAAATATAATTTAAGGATTTGTCCATTAACAGGCAGAGAGTCCCTTCTACCTGCTAAATCCTGTAAGGCAAACGTTGATGGACCTATGACTTCAACAATATGAAAAGGACCGAGCCACATCTTTTGAAATTTTGTATGTTTGCCCTTTTCTTCATGTGCCTTATCCCATTTCAAAACTAAATCTCCCATGTGAAATTTTTTTCTGGTCATTATGTTTGAATCAAAAGAGGATTTGATTAGTGCTTGATGATGAGCATGGGTTTTCTTAGCTTGTTCTCATTGTTCTTCTAATTTAATTATTTCCATTTGTCTTAGTTGTATGGAGGAAGTAGGTACTTCATCAATGTATTGTATTAAAGACAAGGAGGGAATGACTAAGTGAGTTGGAAGAACCACTTCTTTCACATAAACTAAATTGGGAGAAGTGCCGATCGAAGCTTTTTTCGTTATTCTATCTGCCCATAGAGCATTTATCAAAGCTTTATGCCAATTTTTTTGGTTTTGGTCGACTGTTCTTTTAATAATCTTGATTAGGTTTTTGTTTGTTGACTCAGCTAACCCATTACCTTGTGGATAGTAATTGGCCGAATATTTTAGTTTGAACCCTCTTTTAAGTGCAAATTCCGTCATTGCATTTCCAGAAAAGTATGATGCATTATCAAACATTAAAGCTAATGGCAGTCCAAACCTAGTGATTATAAATTGATCTATGAATTCAATAATATTTTCAGAATTAGCTGTCTTGAGAGGAATTGCTTCTACCCATTTAGTAAAATAATCTGTTGCCGTGAGGATGTATCTATGCTACTTAGAAGAGTGAGGAACGATCTCACTTATTATGTCCAAGCCCCACTGAGCAAACGGTTGCTTGATGTTTACCAGCTGTAGTGGCAGGGACGGTTTCCTTTGTCTCCCAGCAGTAGTTTGGCAAACTTGGCATTTCCTCACGTAATCGTGTGAGTCTTTGAACAGCGTAGGCCAGTAATATCCTGCACGTAAGATTTTATGTGCAGTAGCATCTCCAACGTAGTGTCCGCCTATTGGTCCATTGTGGAGTTCTTGCAAAACCTTTTCAGCGTCAGCTTTTTCTAGACATCTGAGAAGAACATAATCATAATTTTTTCTAAAAAGAATATCATTTATGAGCTGATATTGTTTAGCTTTTAATCTGAGAGCTTTTTTCCTAGTGTGATCAAGGTGTGTTGGAGCATACCCGTTCTTAAGAAAATAAATGGTGTCAGCGTACAATGATTCTGCATCGTTTAGGCTTACCTCACACACTTGTACCTCTTCAGATGAATTTTTAGAAATTTGCGATGCTCCAGCCAACATTTTGCAGAAGCCTTGACCTCTCACAATGTTCGCTGGTTTGATTTCAAGGTCGTACTCCTGCAAAGCAGTGATCCAATTGGCTCTTTTCTCACCCACATCCTTCTGTACTAGAAGATTTCTTACCGCTGGAAACGGTACTATGACCTTGGTATGGGTTTTAAGTAAGAAAGGTCTGAAATATTTGACAGCTTTGAAACCGGCATAAGCCTGTTTCTCTACGTCAGAATAATTAAGTTTAGCACCTTGTAAATTTGAGCTAAAAAACGCAATTGGAGCTTCCGCTTTTTCTTGATTTGCTTGAGTTAGAATCGCAGCATATGATTTCTCCGAGGCAAATGTGTATAAAGTAAAAGGTTCTGAAAAATTTGGGGTTGCTAAAGACGGAGCATTAATGATAGCTTGCTTGATCAGGTTGAATGCTTCATGTTCATCTTGACCCCATTTAAAATTTGAATTCTTTTTAATCATGTTTTGCAAAGGGGATACAATTCGTGAAAAATCTAGAACGAATCTCTTTACATAATTGATTTGACCAAGGAAAGATTGCATGGCTTTTTTATTATGAGGTAGGGATATTTCAGAAATTTCTTTGATTCTGTCGGGATCAATGTGAATACCAGATTTTGACACTATGAATCCTCGAAGTTTTCCTTCACTTAATGTGAAAAAAGATTTCTTTGGGTTAAGTGAAATTCCATACCTTAAACATCGTTGAAAGATTTGTTTTAGATCTTTGAGATGATCGCTTCGCTTCTTGGAGTACACTGTTATATCATCCAAATAAATCACTACAGACTTATTGACTAAACCCTTGAATGCGATGTCCATAGCTCTTTGAAATGTAGCGCCAGCATTGATCAAACCAAATGGCATCTTTCGATATGCGTATGTGCCCCATTTAGTTCTGAATGTGGTTTTCAACTGATCAACGGGACATACCAGCACTTGATTATATCCTACAAATCCATCTAAGAAAGACATCAGTTTTGAGCCTGCTACTGCCTGCAGTATTTGTTCCATAGGTTGAAGAGGAAAATTGTCCTTTTGGCAGGCTTTGTTAAGATTCTGAAAATCGATGCAGATTCTAATATCTCCATTTTTCTTTCTAACGGGTACCAAATTGGAGACCCATTTGGAATGTCTAACGGGGAAAATTATTCTGGATTTCAATAGCTTATTTAGCTCAGTTTTTATCTGATTTTCTAAATTGGGGTGGATTTTTCTCAGTTTTTGTTGGACAGGTTTTTCGTTATTGATCATAGGAATAGTATGCTGAATGATAGAAGTGTCGTATGTCTTTAGTTCATCATAATTCCAGGAAAAAACATTTTTATATTGTCTCAAAAGACGAATATACGCTAGTTTTTCTTCAGGGACTAGGCCGAGGCCTAGGTTAACGTTTTGTGGTTTATCATCGGTCCCTAGGTTTACTAATTCGTAGTTCAGAGTTGGACTGTAGAGTTTTGAATTGGTAGACCTTTTAAACCCATTTTTTAAATCGTATAAGTCTTCTAACTTAACCACGGATTTAGGTATAGCATTATCAGTGCTATTTGGTTTTATTTGTTGATCGTGATGGTCTTCGTCAATTATTTGATTGGAGTAGGATCCTTCCGAAGTGAGGAAATTTACAATATCGGGATCGTCATTGAATACTCTCCAATTTGTAACGTTGTCAGGGATGGACGGTCTAAAGATTAATTCTATTGAGAATCTATCTGCACTAAAATCTTCGGAGGGGATAAGCTTAGAGGCTACGTTAGCCAAAAGGTCTGCGCTTGCGTTTTGGAGTCTCGGGATTGAAGAAATATTAAATGGTATGAAATGCTCAGTTAGATCTTGTACTAAAGATTGATAGTGTTTTAAATGACCAGATAAGCAATGTATAGTGTTACGTACCTGTTTGACGACAATTTCATAGTCAACCCGATTTCTTTGTACAGGCCTTGCGCCAAGGCCTCGTATTCTGCTGTATTGTTTGTGCAATCGAATTCGAGTCTGCATGTAAGCATGGTCTTATTTCCTTCTGTACTAATCAGAATGCATCCTGCTCCTTCTCCTTCTTTAGATTTAGAGCCATCAAAATATAATTTCCAAAACAAAGATGTATTTACAGGTTTATCTAAAAAATTAACACACTTTGAACTATCAGTTTGGGTAAAATTTTCGATTTGGGACAAAACTGAATTTTCTAAGTAGGGTGATGTGTGAGCATTGAAATTGCTGAGAAAAGAATCTGCCGAGTAATTGCCTATGATACTGTTGTTATATGCTATTTCTTCATTTTCTCCTTCCAATTCTGTTACTATGTATTTTTGGTGTAACTCTCGTTCAACCTTTATTTGATTTGGTTTACCGTTGTAGGGTAACCACATGTGCGACCAGTCGGTAGCGAAGTATCCATGGAGTTTCTCGGACCAATCTCTGCTAAGAATTAGGCCATAGAATTCTGGGATATCAGCCACTAGAATGTCAATAACCTGACATCTTCGTATTGGATGATAATCTTATGGTTACTTGATTAAGTTCACCGGTCACTTTGACTTGAGATCGATCGAGTTGAACTATGCGCACTGCAGATTTTTTTGGTTGAACGTTTAACTTGGCACATATTGATTTGGGTAAGATATTCGATGAAGCACCGGAATCTATCAAACAATTGTGCACGTTTTTGTTGAAAATTTCGTAAGTGAGGAGAAACGGGGGAGTGTGAGATCTTGATCTTCCTTCAATTAAGGCGATGTCGCTTGGGTCAATCTTATTGATCGTGTTGGTTGGAGGTCTTCCCATGTTGTGGGAAGCTTGAGAGAGTACAGTGGTAGGTAAAGATGCAATAGGCACGGCATGAAATTCTTTCATCATTATGTTTTGTTGATGTTTTAATTTTCTCAATTCGTACAGGGTAATATTAGCCCTAGTCTTTCTCATGTCATCTATAATATTTTACTCCATTTCATCCGACACTATCAATGTTTTTGATGGAGTTGTTTGATCTTCTTGGACTGGGCTAGATTGAGTCGCTTTAGTGGTTGTTTTCTTTGTTGCGACTTTATTTTTTGTTGCAGGGCTTGCGCTCTTCTGCTTAGGGGTAGTTTGGGGAGGATCAAGCTGGTTTTTGCTTTGTGTGCTAACTGGAAATATTTCTTGATCTTCTTCTTGTGGGAGGATGAAATCCCACATTCCTTGTAATTCGACAACTTCTTCGTCATCATTCTGCCCTTCAGTGGCACTTTCTTCTTCTTCTTCTTCTTCCTCGGATTCAGCGTTTGAAATGGCATTGGGTGGTTTTATATTCGTTGAAGGACTTTTTTTAAAAGCTCTATAGGGCTTTTTTGAAGAGGTTTCTGCTACTTGTTTTTTTATGTCAACCATCTATTAGACATAGTTTTTAAAACTTTCTGCAATCCTTCCAAATCGAAAGGGTCTTTCGCTTGTTTCTTTTTGGATTCTTCTTTGAAGGTGACTTTTTTAGATTTGCGTTCTTCTGTCGCGGATCTTTTTTCCAGGGCTATTACGCGTTTCTCTACTGTTATCGCCTCTGTCATGTTTTCCACTAAGGTTTTTTATTTGCTCTGTCCATGAAGATTGTTGTGTTCGATGGTAGAGCAGTAATATACCATTCACATCGTACTTCTTCGCTGGGTCGGGAAGTAGTAGGAATTTTGTTGGGAATTTTATTGAATCGTAAATTGAAATCTTTGATAGGTTCTATAGCTTTGGCTTTAAGATTGGATAGGTCATTGATTAATGTTTTCGTTGATCTGTCATCACCAAACTTGGTGAGGAACTGATTCTGGAAGATATCCCAACTTGTGATAGACCCGGAGGGTAATGAAAAGTACCATGACCCGGTTGTTCCTTGCATTGTATAGGGAAAAAGCCGAACAATAGCGTCTTCATTAGTAACTCTGTTGAGATTGATAGAAAGCATGAAATTGTTTATGTGTTCTTCTGCTAGCATGCCTGCTTCAGGATTGAATTTGGGCAGCTATTTCTCAGGGTGGGCCGGTATTGGACTTAAGGGCGCAGGCATTAAAACTGCCTCGGGGTTTTTCCATGGAGATTGGGCCATTGTTGAGCTGCTAGTAGAGGAAAGTGTAGAAGATGATCCTTGCGGCTGGGAAGATGAAGATATTATGATCGTAGATGTTTGAAGAGGGGTTGTGGGAGTTTTGGTAGATGGATGGATGATGATTTGGGATGGAGGCGTGGGTGGTTGACTTTGCGGTGAGGTAGTTGAAATGGATGATGTAGATGAAAGAGTCTCACTGTCAGACTCTAGCGGTAATTTCCTGGCTCTTTTCCTGGTGGGAAGAGGCAATTTAGTTGTCTGAATGCCAAATTTTTCACTTTTTAACCTGGTCAGGGGATGGGTAGGATTGTACTGCGAAGTCACACTGCTTTGAGATTTATCAGACCTCTGAGGAGAAATGAAAAATTCCTGAAGTTTTTGAATCAGTGATTCAACTTCAGGGGTTTTAATGATAGTTTGGTCTGAAATATTAGGGTGTGTAGCAGTGTTTGATAATCGAGCGACTTCTGATTCCGGATTTAAACGTACTGGGGAAGTCGGGGGAGATGATGAGGGCGATTTACTCTCAGAATGGTATTTAGATTTAGACTTGGGTGCCATTCATAGTTCAGACCCTCCTTCTAGTGCCAAATATGTTGAAGCCCCGAAAATCAGGTCGACAACAAGGGGGATACTCACCCGATCCAGACCTTGGTTGACAGTTCGTTATCCGTTTGGTATAGTGAGTTCGACTGGGGATAATGGGACCAGTTTCCCAATCTAAGGGTGTGTGTGTGTAGAGTTGGATGTTGCTGATCTAAAGTTCGTATCTGAGCTACTTTAATCTAACTCTATGCTATTGTAATCTAATGAAAACAGCACATCTAATCTATTCTAACCCAGGATGTAATTCTTCTATTATGCGATCTAAAGAGATTTCAAATAATAGCTGGTAATAAATATCATTCAGCAATTATAAGAATAGAAATCAGTTAAGATGAACCACTTTGCATAAAAAGTTAAGCAAAACAGTTGTGAACAGCATATCGCATAATAAGTTATTCACACATTAAACATAAATAAATGGCTCCACCGTACAGAAGTGCCAAATGGTAACACAAAAATTCATGTAATAACATATAAACAACTAAAAACTGTATATTTCTTTAAGAATATAAGCATAAATGATCAAGAGATAAAAGTACCATTTATGACTGGTCCTACTCATAAGCTTCAAGCAACAATGATTTATCTTTCCTTGGTCTAATATCTACTAAGAGTACAGAAGTGCAACATCAGTAGCAGATATCAAATGCAAACATCAATAAATCTTGATCCTTCCATTCATCAAAACCTCCTCTGAGGGTGCAAAAATGCATGTTCTGAGGATAAGTTTTTGACAAATTTCTGGACCCTTCTCTAAATGCATGAGAAGGGTTTAAATACTGTTAACTAAATAACCTAATTACACAAATTTAGGATACGGTTTTTTAAATGACCGCCCTCTTTCTAAGCAAACTTATTTCTAAAAATCAAATCTAAATTCTAACTATTTCTGCATTTACTCCTTGATGTTGCGGGTATTCAACATTTGTCTGAGAAGAGTCGGCTGGTTGCTTTCCGCTTTTATTTGAGTCAAGCAAATAGGAACAACAAGTGCTGGCACTACTTTTTAGTAAATTAGAAGATATTTCTGGGGATCATCCTCTTGCTAGGTGATTTCACTGCGTATATACTTGGTAATATCCCGAATCTCCCTCAAATTGATTCTGCTTTTGCTATCTTGGCTTCCGGACTTGTGGTGTGTTTTTTGTCTGTAGCGTCTTTTTCTTTTCCGAGCGTAAGCTTCTTCAGAATTTTGTAAACATGCTGTTTTTTGTGAGCTTTTTTACCCTGAGTGTTGGATCGCCTATTGATATCAGTATCTATTCAGTAATGCTCTGGAACCTGAGGTTCCGCCGTATGCAGTATTTGTTTACGAGGGCATCTCTTCTCTATCTTCGAGCATTTGACGCTTTGCCCTTTTCTTTAGATGTTGTCTGCACATTGCTCTATGTTGTTTCCTGTTCTTCATTCCTGTAGTTTACGCAAAGGAAAAGAGTTACAACAATAAATATTGACGCGAAGCTCTAAGCTCTATGAATGCATAACATAATGTCACCCATTGTGAACTAACTCTTTGAAAAACATAAAACTGTCCTTCATTAACACTTTGGCGTACGTTCATTAATTTTGTTTAAGGCGCGCGCTGAATTTTTGATTTATGGACAGCTTTTCTTGAATGCTGAGCCGAGGAAAATTTGCAATGGGCAGTTCTTGCAACTTGCATTTCATTATCGCGTTATCGCATTTTCGTCAAGATCGCAGATTGCATTCATCGCAAGATCGCAGATCGCATTGACCATAAGATCGCAGATCATGTTAAACTATTGAGTGTTGTTTATGCGATGTTGCGATATGCGATGTCGCATATCGGCCATCAGAGAATTCTCCAGATCTTCATTTATGGGTACTTCTTGATGTATGCGATGCGATGGATTTCGCGTCGCCTTTTTTGCATTTCTTATGGTACTCATAAAGAAATGTTTTACTCTCTTCTCGCGATGCGATATATTTCCAAGGGGTTCAATACAAAAATGATTTTTTTTTTTTTTTAATTTTTACTAAGGGTCCCCCCCTTGTTTAATGTTATTGCTGACACTAAATAAGGAGGGGGGTTGTTGGTGGCCACAACAGGTCCTAATCACCCGGAGCGGAAATACTTGGAAGTTGTTTGACTGGCTGTATCTTTAGGGACTTTATAATGGGTGCTATGTGCTCTTAGTTGGCCTAGCTTTAAATTTTTTGAGTCTTTAGTTAGATCTTAAACAAAGAATTCAAAGTGGCTGACCGATCTCCTAGACGGTCTCGAAGACTTCGTGGTCTTTCACCACCGAGTTTAGAGCCTTCTCCGAGAAGGCACAGAGGCAATAATACCGGTGGGTTTCGTCCCACGGCAATTGACGCATCGGGGATTGATCCTCCCCTCAGGGGCATTAGTATTGAAGCAAGGCCTGGTACTTCCGTAGAACAAGAGAGGAACACTCCAATTCTTTCTCGAGTTCGCTTACAAGCGGAGGATAAGATTGAGGTAGAAGAACTTTCAGAGTCGTTAGCGGCTCCGAATTCTCCCCGACCATCCAGTCATCCACACGTATTGCAATACGTTGGGACTCCGACGCATAGACCGTCAAGTCCAGGTTACGCTACGCGCTTACCTTCGATGACCACTACTAGAAGCATGGCTTCTACAAGTGCTACGACTGTGCAGACTCCCATATCTGTACAAGGGGTGGAACTATTTCCATCCCCTCTGTCTCTTTATTAGGATCTTTTTGCTAGCACGTCTTTTTGTTGGGTCTACTCCATTCCGTCCACGAGTGGAAATTCCCAAACCAATGCTTTTGGTTCTGGATTCTTCCCATTTGGCGCCCATTCACAGGGCATTCCTTCAGCTCCGTTCGGGGCCGCCACGTCCATGATGAGTGGGTCGGCTTCGTTCCAAGGTTTTCCATTCGGAAGTGGTCATATACCACATTCCAAACCTACGATAGGATCTATGCCTTTTTCTTCGATAGGACAAAGAAGCAATCCTTTCCAAGGTTGGAATAACCCTGGGCTTAGTAGTGCCGAAACTAGGAATCCATTTTTCGGCCAATATGGGAATAGGCCGTATACCACGGTTAGTTCATTCCAAAGTATTCCTCCCCTAGCTTCGGCTTGGAATCCATATTAGGGGTTGTCAACTCCGTACAATCCTTTAGGAGGAAACTTTGCTGCGTATGGTGGATATACGGCCGGAGTTGGTCAAACTCCGAGTGTTTCTGGGTCACAAGGCTTGCCTTTTGGCTCAGCGGGTTCTACTGGTTACTTCGGGAAGCCTGGTGCCTTCCAAAATCCAGGCCAATCTTTTCAGAGCTTCGGGAGTGTCGCCCAGTCTGGGTGGAATCCCCAAGTGCCTCCTAGACTTCCGTTTCTGGCAACGTTGAACTTGCCAGACCTCACTAAGTTAACTAACGACCCAATCAAGTATAATTTGGCCTGGCCTCCGGTCCCAACTAAACTCCCTTCGGATATTCCAAAATTTGAAGGGAAGAGTGGTGAGGATCCCGGCGACGACGTAACCACGTTCCACTTATGGTGCTCATCGAACTCCCTGATTGATGACTCAGTTAGGTTGAGATTATTTCAACGCACCTTGACTGGTAACACGGCCAAGTGGTATATAGAGTTTCCTAGGGGCAGCTTTACATCATTCGCTGACTTAGCAAATATTTTCTTAAACCATTTTCAGTTGCCTGTCCGGTATGATGCCGGAACTGAACTACTGGCTACATTTCGTCAGGATAGAGCAACTCACATTTCTGATCATATTCAGGAATGGAGATGGAGAAAGAGGCTCATTAAAGCCGATATCCCTCCGGAGTACCATCTCGAGTGGTTTTTGAAGTCTTTGATACCTGAGATCTCCAAAGATGTCTCCATATCTGGGGTCTATTCTAAGGAGCAAGCCATTTTTAGGGCCCAACAATTAGAATTGATCTACTCTCAGTCTGGGATCCTACAAAAGTACTTGCCAGATGCTCTTGGGTCTAAGGTTGACGTAGCTAAGCCGAAGCAAGGTCCCCACGCGGATGGTATTGTTGGGTCGATAGACACAAATGCGGTGAACTTGTTGAATCAATTGCAGCAGTTGTCTTTACAAACTGCCTCTAACAACCAAGTCACATCGTCTAACCCTTCTGCTTCCCAAACTTCTTCGATTAATGCCGTCCAATCTGATAACCCCAAAGGAAGTCAAAATTCCAATGGGAAAAAGAAAGGACGAGGTAAGAAAAAGAACTAGGATGGGAAGACTGATGCAAATAAATCCAGCAATAATGCTGGTGGAGGTAGAAATGAGTCGAAAAAGAAAGTTAAGTTTCCATGCAAGTTGTGCGGTGGAGACCATTTAACTCATCTTTGCCCCAAGATTGAAGACGATCAACGCTTGTTAGGGCAGCAAGGGACTTCTAGTTCCCAAGCTGTGTTAACTAACCCTTTTCCCCAAGCGCAACAACTTCTTGTTGGCGCGAGTTCAAACCCTGGAACCTCCGTAGGGGGCAACCAGGAGGGGGAAAAATCATCGAATGTTTTCATGATGGGTTCCAACGTTCATGTGGCTACTCGGTCACGTGATTATGGTGAAGCCGAAACTTCCAAAGATAAGGCTGTTCCTGGAAGTACTGACCTTCATATCTAGCGACCCCCTATCGAGACTATACCACGGATACCGAAAGGTTCCACTAAACGCGCGACTATTAATCCTAATGCTAGGGCCGCCTAGAATTACTCCATTGTGGAGGATCTGGCTCAGAGTCCGTGCGCCATGTCCGCTTTAGAGGTTCTCTAGTCGTGTCTGGCTGAGAGAAGTGCTTTACTTTCCGCGATTGGGGCAGTCGATCCAACTAATTCTTTAGTGCTCACTTTCAACATGTTAAATGTCAAAAAGTGACTCCCTCATCACATGGCTTTTCAAATAAAGTCTACATACCGGAAAATTAACATTTTTCGAACCGTTATTGATGAAGGGGCTTCCATGTGCGTCATGTCGATGTCATGTGGGAAGGCTATTGGATCGCCTTCGGCTATTCCTTCACCTACCGTCTTGACTGCATTCGATGGCCATTCTCATAGGCCGCATGGGATTATCCCGACCTTTCCCATATGTGTTGGAGGGAAGGTCGTTAATATCGAAGTAGAAGTCGTAGATGCTAACCTAGACTATAATCTCCTCCTAGGAAGGAACTGGGTACACAAAATGGACGCCGTTGTTTCGACTCTGTTTCGTGTCATTTGCTTTCCTCATGAGGGGAAAATCGTAAAGGTTGATCAATTGGATTATTGTCCAGTTGATCCTCAAGCAAGCTTCGACTCTACTGTTCCTTTAGTGGATAACCCTCGTCCGCCTACTGAGAATCTAAGAGTAGGGATGTATTCCTCGTTGATGGGTACTTTTGAGTTTCCCTCTCCTATCGCTAAAATCAATGCCATTTCGTCATCTAAGGAGTTTTCTCGAGATGGGTTCTTTCGAACTCGTTATTTTTCAGACCCTTGGACCTTGCCTACACCTACGACCACATTAGTTGAGGGACAAGAGAATGGAATGGCATTTCCTATATCTGCAGCTAAGCTTAGATATCAGTCTATCGTGAACTCTGCAGATAACCATTCTACTCCTTTTTCCGAAGAGGAGTTAGATGGCGATGTGGCCCCTGCTTGGAGCCTTGATGCTACCTCTGCTTTGGACTGCTTGGATTCAGTTTTACCATCGGAATAAGAAATTCTTGAGGCAATGATGGATATAGATCGACCTTGGGAAGATTTACACCATCATTCATACTTTCTTCCTCCATTGCAGGAAGTAGAATCTAGATTCTCCGAGCTCTGTTCTAGTGATGTCTGTACGGTGTCAAACCCTTTGGCTCCAGCACACGTTCGTGCCAAAGGTAATATGTCGGTGATTTCAAAAACAACACCTATAAACGTCTCTAGGGACCCTAACACGATCGAGAATCTCTTCATCGGAATTGAGTGTTCCCATGAAGAAATTCAAATTTACACCGACCTGTTCAAAGAATTTCGGGATGTATTTGCTTGGTCTTATGAGGAAATGCCTGGCATTGACCCATCTATAGTTCAACATGAGATCAAGACGTATGAAAATGCCAAACCGGTTCGTCAAAGGCTTCGGTCGGTTAACCCTAGGAAAGCAGCAACTATCAAAGCGGAAGTGGAGAAGTTGCTAAAGGTGGGTTTCATATAACCTGTTCCTCTTACTGATTGGGTTTCTAATCCAGTCCCTGTAGATAAAAAGCAAGGAACAATCAGAGTATGCATCGATTTTAGGGACCTAAACAAGGCTTGTCCTAAAGATAATTACCCCACGCCATTCATTGATCAGATTATACGCACGAGTGTGCGGGATAAAGATTTTTTCCTTCATGGATGGATTCTCTAGTTATAATCAAATTTCTATCCGTCCTGAAGACCAACATAAGACAACCTTTATATGTCCCTGGGGTACATTTACATATAGAAAGATGCCTTTTGGTCTTAAAAACGTTGGAGCTACCTTTCAGCGGGCCATGTCATATGCTTTCCACGACATCAAGCATGTCATCGAAGCGTACTTAGATGATCTCGCTACTCGTTCTCGAAAGAGAACTGATCACCCTAGCCACCTTCGAATGGTTTTCGAACGATGTCATTTTTATAAAATCCGGTTGAATCCCAACAAGTGCATTTTCGCGGTTATGTCCGGTCGGTTGTTAGGGTTCATTGTGTCAAATGAAGGGATTCGAGTTGATCCCTTCAAGGTTGAGGCAATAGTTCGGTTGCCTCCCCCGTCCTCAATTTGTCAACTTCAGAGTCTTCAAAGGAAGGCTAATTTCTTAAGGCGATTTATAGCAAACTATGCTGAGATCACTAAAGGGTTCATGCGGTTGTTACGGAAAGGAGTTCCATTTGTATGGGACGACTTTGCGCAACGATCGTTTGATGCTTTGAAAAAAGCACTAGTCTCTACCCCGCTTTTGAGTCCACCGGATTATGGCAGATACTTCCTTTTATATCTCGCTGCAGCAGAATCAACCATTGGTATGGTTCTAGTTTAGGAGGACGATGCTGTTACCGAGCACGTGATTTATTGTTTGAGCCGAGACTTAATAGGCCCTGAACTTTGCTATTCTCCGGTTGAGAAGTTGGCCTTGGCAGCCGTCCATGTTGTCCATCGACTCCGTCATTATATCTTGCTACGCAAAACTTTTGTCTTAGCAGCGGTCAATCCATTTCAATTTGTCCTCAGTAGGCGAGTGATTGGGGGCAAATATAATAGATGGATAGTCATCTTGCAAGAATTCGATCTCGAGTTCTTGTCAGCCAAGTCTAAGAAATCCATGGTTTTCGCTGAGCTAATTTCTGAGCTGCCTTGTGGAGAGGATACGGTTTATGAGGAAAGTTTTCCCGACGAACATTTATTCCTCATCTCTTCACTCAACCCTTGGTATGGAGATATCATTGTCTATCTCCAGACTTCGAAAGTTTCCCTCTACTTTCTCCAAGGATGAACGTCATAAATTACGTCACCTGGCTAAAAATTATGTTATCATTGGTGATACCTTATACCGTCGAGGGGTTGATTCAATCCTTCAACGCTGTTTAACCTTGGAGGAAGCAGAGTCAGTGCTTAATGATTGCCACAGTGGAGCTTGTGGTGGTCATCTATCAGGGCTTGCTACAGCCCAGCGCATCTTACGTGCTGGCTATTTTTGGCCTTCACTTTTTAAATACTGTGTGGAAGCGGTCAAACGTTGCCACCCTTGTCAGATCTTTACTCGAAAGATGCGTGCTCATCCAGCTCCTCTTTTTCCCGTTGTCGCCGTCGGTCCTTTTACTAAGTGGGGTATCGATTTTACAACTTGTAATCCGCCTTCAGCGGCAAATCACAAGTACATTATCGTGGCTGCAGACTACTTTACGAAGTGGGCCGAAGCCATGCCCACTTATAAAAACGATAGTGACACGGCAGCTTTGTTTCTTTTCAATCAGGTTATCTCAAGATTCGGTGTCCCGAGAGAGATTGTCACTGATCATGGTAGTCACTTCCAAAATCAACTGATGTATGAATTGGCTCTTAAATTAGGTTTCCGTCAAGAGCATTCGTCCCCTTATTATCCTCAGGCCAATGGACAGGTCGAGGCAGTCAATAAAACTCTTAAGATGATACTCCAACGGACAATCGACAAAAATCGGTCCAATTGGCACGTCATGTTGTATTCGACTCTTTGTGCATACCAAACCTCCGTAAAGACTGCTACTGGTTTTACTCCTTTTCAGTTGGTTTACGAGATGGAATCTATCTTTCCGATCGAATGTGAAATTCCATCTCTCAAATTAGCTGTAGAACTCCTTCCAGAGACTTCGAGTCTCGAAGAGCGCCTCCTTCACTTGGAACATCTCAATGAGCAGCGTCGAGATGCCGCCACGATGAATGAGGCCCATAAGAAAAGGGTAAAAATGCAGTATGATAAATCTGTCCGTACTCGAGTCTTTTCTGAAGGCGACCTTGTCTTGGTCTATGACCAAGATAAAGACGCCTTGGGGGCAGGCAAGTTTAAGCCTATGTGGTACGGTCCTTTCATCATTAAACGGGTTTTAGAAAAAGGGTCGTATGAGTTAATCGATTTTGAGGGAAACAAGCTGGCGTAGCCCCGAAATGGGCTCTACCTAAAGAAGTACTTTTCTTAAATAGGAGTTAGGCAATGGCTTCTTTGTATATTATGTATATTTGTACATATATCATCGAGAGTTTTGTGATGTCAACACTTTTTGGTCTACTGTTGTAGGTGTTGATGGATGACTTGGTCTATTTTGGGTTCGCCGATAGTGCTAGGCGCCACACTCGGAATCTCGCTTCCGCAGCTTGGGTACTTTATTATCCAACTGGTCAATTGATGGTATCAAGAGGCGTATGCATTGGTCCTGCTTCGAATAATATGGCTGGGTATACTGCCGTTATTAATTTACTATCCGAGGCAATCTCTTATGGGATCGACTCGTTGGTAGTGTATCTCGATTCTCAATTGATAGTGTCTCATTTAAATAACATTTATTGGGTAAGGGATCCATGTTTATATCGCCAGTATTTAAGAGTGAGGTTGTTGCAAAGATCATTTGTTTATATTAATTATTTTCACATTCCAAGATCTCATAATTGGTTAGTTGATTCTATTGCTAATCAAGCATTAGACTGGCACATCAATCATTCATCATAAAATCAAAGCATCAAAAAGTCAAACTGTATATATATATATCATCATAAAAGTATCTCGAGTGTACATATGTCGTCCAAAAAATATACAAAATTGGGACTCAAATGCCCATAATCATGTTCGGCATATCTAATGCCCCGGCTCAGGATGAGCAGCCAAGTAGGTAACTATCGCATTGGCTACACGCCGAAAAGTGCAAACCCAGTCACGTGGCATGCCAACCACATGACGCTGCATATCCTTCGGAAGGTCCTCTATAGCAGCCATCGGTACTCGACAGCTCAGCCTCGTTAGGTGTCGCTGAACGTTGTGTAGAGTCCGTTCCGTCTCAGCAGCCGCCTCTTCGGCTCCTCGGCCGTGTCGTTTGTGCCGTGGGAGTCCATCTGGTCGTACTGGCCCAATGTCTGGATCATGATCATCATATTAGTCATTTGAATCTCATCAAAAAATATTTTTCAAAATGCATCATTATATTTGAAAAATCCAAAAAAATCATAAAATCAAAAAATCCTTACCGATCTCACCCCACACTGCGTCTGGCGGTAATGCTAGGTCAGGATCTCCTCGGAAGTCCAACCCAGCGTAGGGGTAATCGTCCACGGCAATGATCTGTTGATCGCACCAGGTGAAGAAGTCGTCGTCAAAAGCTGTCCTAGGAACCTCCCCACCCCCCAGATGTTTCATCAGATCAGCCCACCGACCCATGCGTGGATCGCGTGGGGTGCTGATGGAAACTACTACCCTGGGGCGGAGTGCGGGAATCCTCTTGAAGAAGAAAGTGCACAAGATAGTCCCGTAGCCGAAGTTCTTGGTCTTTCCCCTCTTAATGGAAGTGAGTTGGCTCTTCATGCTGGCCAGAAGAGGAGTACACCAGTCAAACACTGTAATGAGACAATCCACTACCACACTCATGGTGAGCTGTGATGCCTGATGAAGAGAGGACAATCCATTCACTTGAGCTATGGTGAATAGGATAATCCTTAGCGATAAACTCGCTACATGTGCAATCGAGATCTGGCTCCCAAATTTCATGGGATGTCCTGGGCAGTATATCTGTACATAGTCCTCTATGGTGAGGCTACTCCGTGTCCTGCCCCGGGACTGTACTACCTCTCCCCTTCGGGAAAGGCCCGTGATAAAATATATATCCTCCACTTCCACTCTGAGTGGAATCTGATCAATCATGAAGGCTTCCTCCTCGACATCCCAATAGTCAATGAGCATTTCAAGCAGTCGCACATTGGATTTCATGTTTGGCAGTTTGAAGAATTTGAGCAAGCCGCATCCTCGTAAAGCATCCAAGGCTTGAGGATCATTCATAACTTCATTATCAACCACTGCATGTTCTCTTTCACGCCATGTGATCGACATCCTGAGAAAAAAATTGGGTTTCAACCGTTAGTTTTTATTAAAATTAGCTCACGGCGTATACGCGGGTTACTGTATACACAGTCGCGTATAGGGCCCGCGTGTACGCGGGTTTCATATTATCAACCCACGTATACGCCGCGGCGAAATTTTGAACAATAGTTCAACGATGAAACAACAATGGAAAATATTAAAACTAGTCACAATGAATTGCAAGCTAAGTGTAAGGGTTACCTGGGAGATTTTGAAGAATTTGAACGGTCAAATTTGGCGTACGAGAAATTTGCTCCTTTTTCTCCAAATATTTGCTCTCCAACTCAATTGGTAACAATGGTGAGTCCAAAATCCTTTTTATAAGTTTTGAAAATGTAATTTTTTTTTTCAAAATTTCTTTTTGTTTGGTTTCATGTGACTTTTAACTTGGGAGCTTGGAGTGTCGAGAATGGTTTGCTTTTCAGGACATTTTTGACATTTTTGACTTTTTCGAGACGGTTCCATGACTGTTGACCCGTCATGGCAGGTATCGTTTTTTCACTGGCATATAGGTTAGGGACATCAATTTTCCGTTGCATTATGCATACTAGCCTCCATCAGTCGATACATCTGCCATAGGGTCGATCCCATCGTGTTATGGTTCGTAAGCCATCTTCACTCGCCGATTTTTAAAAATCATGACACGATGGTAGAGCCATCCTTTACATGGGCATCGTAGTTAGCACCTCACTGACATTTGTTGCCCATGCTGCTTCATTTGAGTAGGCTCGGGAGTCCTCTGTAGTCCCGCCATGATTTATGCGTTGAAGACTCATTCCTCTCAGCTTCTTCGCTTTGTTCTGGCCTTATACCCTAGAGGCTCCTTTGTGTTGAGTTGAATTGCTACATTGCATGTTGACCATTTGCATCTTTTGGCCTAGAGCCGGCTTCACTGGACTCGTGTTTAAGCCAACTTTTGACCATGACGTCTGCAAAAAATCAACCTTGCATACCTTTAAACCGCTGCAACTTGACATACCTTGACCCATGGAAAGGGCATACCTTTGAGTGTCACCGACCAGTTTTTCGCCTCCCTGCATTGAGCATAGGAAAGTTCCCCTCCTAGGAACTAGATCATCTGTTTCACCGACACTCGTCCTTGTCCATTATACCATAGCATTCTTTTATTCTTTTTGAGCTTAACAGAAAAAGACAAAAAAATTAAATATCCCAAAAAGAGCGGGAACGGGACAGTATTTCCATCTATTATTGGTAGCTAGAGTCAGTCGTGTCGCCCTTGAACAAAGCACTCAAAACAAAGTCTCCTCCGCATGGGTGGGATTTAGCTTGACTTAGGTTTGCAATAACCACTGTTATCGAGTCAGTT